>JARYHS010009186.1:274390151-274597883 GCA_031002005.1 Vandiemenella viatica
CACAGTCATGGGGGGTCCCAAGCTTGAGGGAGCCCTGCTATGATCCCCTTCAAAATTTGTCCTTAACAAACAATTTTCCTGCTAAAATAAATAATCTACAAATTCATAATGTTAACAAGCTGCGTTCACAATAGATGTTTCAGAAGCATGGAGTTCCAGGAGAAGTCCTTCATGAGATTCAGTTTTGAGAATGTCATATCTGATGTAATTACAATAGGCCTATATATTAATTTAAGGACGTGTATTGCTCTGAACCTGTTTCAGCAATTTATATAATTTCGTTCGAATACACTCATTCATCTTTTGATGTTTCTTATAAAAAGTTATTGAATTAAAACGTGTCTCCAACCCCAAAAACCTATGTGTACTAGTGAAAGAAGGCAAGAAAAGAAATGTCGTACACAAAAAGTGTATATAAATATAATAGCTATAAAACTGAATACAGAAACAATTTCATTTGACACCATGGGCAGCAGGGCTTAGCCAGAAATGAAAGTGACAGTAGTTGGGAGATCCATATGAGATGCATTGATAAAACACCAAAGACTCAGAGAAGTTGGTCCTGTTCAGCAAATACTCAATAAACAACTGGCCAGTTTGTATACAGATTTAGAGAAACCTAAGTCCATCTCTTTAATCGCAGTTTGAGCGCTACACACAGATTATATATATATATATTTATGTGTGTGTGTGTGTGTGTTGGATATATAGTCATGAAAATTATCAAAAGTGTAGGCAAAAGTACATCTAGAAAAGAAATAGGGGGCCCTGAAATCAAACTTCGCAGGGGGCCCCGAAATTCCTTTAGCTGGTCCTGACTGATGCAAGTCTCTCATGATACTATATTTTTACTATAGCCACTTGATTATTACACAGTTTATAAAGTATTCTTCCATCTCGATATTTTAGACCTGAATTCATTAAAATTTTGAACATCTTGTCCCACCAAACATTATCAAAAGCTTTTTCTAAATCAATAAATCCCATAGAACTATCTTTGTTTTTCTTGATCTGTCCTTCAAGCAATTCTGGCTTTAAGATTAAAGCCAGAATTGCTTCCCTGGTATGGTGGCGTTTAGCTGTATTACTGCCCCGGTCGGGAAAACCTGAGGGCCCCTCCTTCGCATTTGCTACGGACCCCCCGTGCTGTTTTAATCCGGTCCTGCCAGAAACCCTTCTACTTTCCATTCTTCTGTATATTTTTGTGATCAGTAATTTTGAAGTATGTGATGCAAGACTTACAATGAGATAATTTTCAGACATGTCAGCTTGTGCTTTCTTTGGAAGTGTGAAAATGACACTTTTATTAAAATCAGTGGGAATCTCTCCTGTTTCACAGTTTTTTGATATAAGTTTAAATAATCTTTGGATTCCTTCTTTTCCTACGAATTTCAGAAGTTCTGCGGGAATCTCATAAATTCCTACAGCCTTATTTTGGTTTTAAATCGTAGTAACCTTATAAAATTCTGTCCTCAAAACAGGATCTCCTAATTCATCAATGTTGTTCCTTTTCCATTACACAATTGTTCAAGTCATCCCCATCATACAGTTTTGCAATGTATATATTCCATCAGCTAGCTCTATCATCTGAGCTTAAAAGAGGTTTCCCATCGGCAACTTTAATGTTTCTCAAAAATTTTGTTTGATCTTGCTATTAGTAGACTGCAAAAGAAAAGGGAAAAATGGGTTCTTAGGAAAACCCCACTGGAGTGTGCACTCCATTGCAATTAAATTAAATTTAAAAAAAATTGATGAATTGCTAAATAAATTTATTTACCCAGTATATGTTTAACTGTAGGAATACAATAAAATACAGTACAGTACAATAGGTAGGCTTGTTGTTTTATTCTTGATCTATTATAACTCTAAATGTTTTTTTTTATTATTTTATTTGTTGATCAAGCAGTTTCTGCAGTTCTGTTAAACATTAAATGTTCAGTTCTTTTCAGTATTATTATGTTAGAAATACTTCATGGGCCATGCTGTAATAGGCTTCAAATTTAAGGAGTTTTATTTATTTCAAATTAAGTTTAAAAGCATTTATTTCACAAGAAATAGTCCCACATATATACGTAATAAGAAATAGATGTGATTGTTATAATGATATGTTTGAAGAGTTTTCTCAACTAAGAAGTTGGCTGTCATGTGGGATAACAGTATTATCTTCATTTAAGATAACTTGCTGGAAAGGAAACAATTGTAGGAGTAACATAAAGCTGATTATTATTATTATATGTGTTGCTAAAACAAACCTAATCACCAAACCAATAAATCGATCACATTTATTGTTTTGTGTATTCATGTTGTTCACTGAAATATTATTTTCTATACTGCCTAGTATTTTGATTCATGAATTTGATTTCTGAATTACAATACTTCTAATACCGAATAAGTGAAATGTATATCGTTTGTCGTTGTAAACATTTCCACAGTATTTCTCGGGACCATTGAATCGTAATTTATGCCGTCACAGGAACTCGAGCCGGATGGCATCGCGGAGGACCACGCGGTGCTGAACGAGTCGGACCCGCTGGACATGTCGCACTCGGAGTTCTGGTCGTCGTTCTCGAGCAGCGAGGAGGCTCTGCTGAACTGTGCGGGGCTGGTGCTGAACCTGCCGCTCACGCCGAGTCTACGGTGCCGGCCGGGGGGGTCAGAGCAGGCGCTGCGAGACGTAGCCCTGCCCAACACACTCACCTACATGTGAGTACGCGTCTCGCTGCACTGCGAGGGTCTCTCCCTACGTATCACCCTGCGCGGTGTCTGTAAAAACACACTCGTTGGAGGATACTATTAAACTTCTGAGATCTGTGATAAGATAATTGTTTCAGCTTCATTGCTATGGATGTAGTAAGAATTCATTTCTTTCCTCTCTATACAATTAATTCAGATTGATTTAATCATGATGGCATTTTCCCCATTCACTTACTTTTACCTTCTACCATTTTAATTTCTTTGCATTCAATTTCCTTTCCAATCTTCTTTTACCTTATACAATTTCGTTTTCAGTGTTTTCAGTATTTATGTAAATCGTTCAGCACTTTAATTGGTATTTTATCTCAGTTTCGGACTACCTCATCAATAAAAAAAAAAAAAATCTAATTCTTCTGTGCCTGAAATCAAGTGCCAGTATGTCATGTCTTCCATGAGACTTCTATTTCTTCTATTAATATTCATCCAAAGTTTATCACCGATGTAAACATTGTACACTGCCAGCATGCATCTTCCTTTCTTCCAGTTAATTCCATTCCAGCTCCTTTACCTTATTGTGTTTGGCTTAATTTTCACAGACAAATCTAGCAACTTTCCTTTGAACCACCTCCAACTCCTTTATCTGGTAATCTGGGACCCACACTTTGCCACCGTACCCAAGCGATGGTCTGATTTTTGTTTTCTATCCTGGTTTCCCCACTCCATCATCATCACCTTCTCCAATAAATGAAGCATTTGTTGGAACATGCCCGCTCAATGTTATTATCATATATTTGACTTTAACAAGCAATTCTTCCCTCATCCTACAATCACACAAACCTTCAGTTTTTTTTAATTTGTGTGTCTCTTTTGGTATCTATCTGTATTACAAGTTAATCTATGCATCAAGAGACCCTGTCCAAATCCCGCATTAGATCTTCTGCTTCCATTTTGATCCTATTAAATATTATTATCTTATCTTCAAGCAGCCTAACTTCTGACTGTAAACCATTAAGACAATCATTCATTTGAATAACGAATAGCAATAGTCCCAATACATGAATCCCATTTTCACTTCCACCTGATACTACATTTCCAACCCTAACTCTTTCATTTCCAGCTTATAAGAATTGGTCCATCCAAGAAGACCATCACAATGGTTTCTAGTAGCTTTAACATCATCACTTACTCTGGAGAAATGAAATACAATATTATCAGCTTGACCTTCTCCATCGATTCCAATCTCAAACATTTTAAGTTTTTTTCAGAATATCTAACACTGTGAACAATAAGTAATTCTATTGAACCGTTGATTATATATTATTATGAAGTAATAAAAAATAGCTATGTTCCAAGTAAGAGTAATACAAGTCAAATAATTAACACTGAGAACAGCCCAAGTCAGCCCAGTGTGTTCTCTACCCGCAGAGTTCCCGCAAACGGCTACTACTTCTTCGTCTTCAACAGCGAGAACGAGGTGCAGACGAATTATCTGAGGGCTCACTTCACTCTGGAGAAGAGGGTTTACAACGTATCCAACTCGCTGGACGCCTGCGTAAACTCGACAGAGCCGTGCTCTCTGCCGCTGGACTTCTGGACGAACGAGAAGGTCGTGCTGGAGCTGCCCGCGCCGTCGACCCCCAACGACACGGACTGGGTGAACGAGTACGTGGTGCAGTCGACGTGCGAGCCGCGCACGGCACTGTACCTGGGCTGCATCGTCACTGTGCCTCTGCTCATACTGCTGTTTGCCTTCCAGTAAGACATTTCCATTTAACTATGCTCAGTTGTACCTGTGAAAATTAAACAATGTAAACATATGTACAGTATGTAAATATGTATAAGTTATCAAAAACGTTACACTGGGGTTTGTGGTGCTATTTGTTCTTGTTGGTGCCAGCGGGATTTGCAGATGTTCCTCAGCAGATAGAATATAC
The DNA here is from genome assembly GCA_031002005.1 of Vandiemenella viatica. Classification (NCBI taxonomy): domain Eukaryota; kingdom Metazoa; phylum Arthropoda; class Insecta; order Orthoptera; family Morabidae; genus Vandiemenella; species Vandiemenella viatica. The sequence goes on from JARYHS010009186.1 coordinate 274,394,780, forward strand.
TGTTATCAACCACACTGAAATGGCGAGTAAGTTTTTGTGGTATCGCACTCGTAGAAATCTTAGGTTCTGCAGTGTCTTTTGTTGATGTGATTCCCACCTGTAAAGCACTAAACAAGTATGATATAATGTTTATAGATAATGGTCTAAGCCTGAATCATCTATTTTGTGCACATGCAAGTTCCCATGGCCAAAGTAATTCATCCATAGTAACAATGTGTTAAATCTGGTAATAATTCACAGCTTTGCGACAGCTGCTTTACAGCTCAGATGTAATACTGCAAATTTATGCATTTATGCGCATTTTTACTCTAACAAAAGATTTCTTTTGCCTAACTTTAAGAATTATGCCTGAATACAAGACAGAAGAGACTGATTATTTTATTTTTTATCCAAATTCATAGAAAAGAATATATATTTTCTTTCTTACACCATGCAATAGCAGCCTCAGTAATGTGATACAGAATGTAATGCTGATAAAGTTGATTCAACTGGGTAGGATTTTACTTTCACATGCATAACTTCTAACTTCAATTATGACATTATGTGCATTGTTTTACTGCAGTTTTCTTTTTATGTCATTTTATCACATTTCATGTTCTTACGCATTTACGTGTCAGTTTTGTTTCATCGTGCAGCTTGTTGCTGTGCTATGTGGCTTCGAGGGTACCGTCTCTCATCAAGCTCACATTATTCTGTGTGTGACCTGTAGTTTTACATCCATTATTCAGCTAGACGATGCAAGCAGGGTTATCCCACCCTATCTTCCCACTCTCACAACAGAGCCAGACTCAGCATAAGTGACTGTCACTCACATTACTTGCCATTTATTCTCCTGTATGTTCTGAAAGTAATCTGGTTTGAATAATAGTGATTCCTCGAAAATTTTTGCAAATACAATTATTAGTTTTCAAATTTGTCCCCCTGCCGCCACTTGAAGCGCTTCTAAAGTACTCCTCCGTCGACCTTTAAGGCTCGTGTCAGAGTTTCTCGAAGCTCGGAAACATACCGAAATGCTGATCTTTCGGCAGTCTCTCGATCTACGAAAGTAATAATTAGTCCAGTGGTGACAGTTACAACAGTGTAGACACAGCGTTCTTTGTCACTCACAAACGGTGCCCTCTGAGCAAGACGGCTCGTGCAACTCTTTGCACCGGCTGCTCGGGCACTGCTTTGTAGAAAACAGCATTTGTGATTATACCAACTGTACTATTGTGAAAAATTCCCTTCCCAAGGAAAAAGAGGCAATGAGCACAGACTCCCAGAACATTCCTCACCTTTCCACGCATTCCCAACTGTCTTCGAACAGCTGAAAATACGAGACGGAGTACCTATCGGCTGCGTAACCGTTTGTCAACATTTTGAATGTGACCGTAGTGGATTTTTCGAGTTTGAAGCAAAATTTATTCCCTCCAAACTTCCCTTCAGCTTGCACGCAAGATGCCCCTACCAACCCCACTGCATCAGCTCACACGACTACAGGAAACCAGTCTCGTTACTGTTGGGACTTACTCTGTATGTTCTTTTGAAGTACTCTATTTTACAAAGCCAGAGATAAAAAAATATTCTATAGTAAAATAAATAATGAAGTGAATATTCTTACCAACAGTGATGGAAGGAGAGCAGAGATGCATAGATTAATTATAAAATGTTAAGGTTTGTAAAGTGGTCTGTCATTCAAGAGTCTTTTTTCTTATTTATATTTGTTAGGTAGTATCTTGTGTTTCCTATCAAATCTTAAATAGCAACATTCATGTTGTGAAAAAGTCTTTAATCTATAGCAAATAACTTTTTTTTATGAAGGGAGGGAGCAATAAGTATAGAAGCTACACTAAATTTTATCTGTCTCTAGACAATTTGTATTCTTCCTGGGTATTTTTGGCACAGGGATTGAAAGATACGATTCCTAGTTCAGAATTTGTATGTAAAACTGTTGATAATGATAAAGTGCCTCTCCAAAACTAAATTCAAATAGTTTCTTCTGCTTCTAAGAGTCATTTAACATAATTTCTTGTTTATAATTGGTACTTTGTTTAAAAAGCTGAGGACCAATAAGACTAAAATTTAAACACAGAACATTTATATATTTCTAAAAACTATTGATAGATGATAAACATTCTCAGTGTTATAACCTCACATACACATCACTAAGTACCATTATGAATATTGAAGGGAAATTAACCAACCACATAGTAAAGTGGACGGCTGCAATGAGAGGGAACACTTATGCTGACAAACAAATACACAATATTTCGGCATCTGCCTTCGTCATTGGTAGAAAAACGGACCATTGGGCTCTGTACGTGTGTACACAATGAACGTCACACAATGACTCATTGGGTGACGTTCGTTGGCCAACAGCCATCCCACCCTCACCCACCTCCCATAATGTTCTCTCGCTTTTGTCTTTTTTGTGTGTACCGCATCCATCATCTAAAGGTGGCTCATTTCCCTATCCTTTTTAATTCCTTTTCACTCCTTAGCGCCTTGATTTCATTGTTTACTTTGTATATATATATATATATATATATATTATAACTGGATAAAGGAAACAAAGAAACTGCCGGGAGGCACTGACAATAAGATAGGATAGGGAAAATAAAAAGTTACCCGTCACTTACCACAGATGAAGGCAGGAGGGCGAGACACGTAAAAACACAGAAACACACGAATTGCACAATATTTCGACCTTAGTCTTACTCATGTAGGAGGCGAGACATATGGCAGGGGGAAAGATGTGGTCACATCCCAACCCGCCATGTGGCGGGTTGGGATGTGACCACATCTTTCCCCCTGCCATATGTCTCGCCTCCTACATGAGTAAGACTAAGGTCGAAATATTGTGCAATTCGTGTGTTTCTGTGTTTTTACGTGTCTCGCCCTCCTGCCTTCATCTGTGGTAAGTGACGGGTAACTTTTTATTTTCCCTATCCTATCTTATATATATTATAACTGGAATGCTAAATTCCTCTTCCATTTACTTCTCCAATTTACAAAATTTAATTTTAAATTCCTTAAACATTTTTGGTAAATTATTCATCACTAGACTTGGTAATTTGTTCCAATCCAAGCCCCATCACCAATATATGCCCTGTTCATTCCCAGCACTCTCTTCACCCTCCTCCTTTCCTTCAATTAGTCCCAATCCAGCATCAGTTACTGACTGGGTCCTGTGATAATTTCCTCAAGCAAATCTAGCTGCTCTTCTTTGCACACCTTCCAACTCCTGTATTTGGTAACCAAAATGTGAGTACCAAGCTACACCACCATATTCAACCAATAGTCTGACCAAAGTTTTGTAACCCAACTCCCTAACTTCTATGGTATATCCTCTCATCACACTCTCCAGTAAATGAAGGATTTCAAACCTTTTCCTACTACCTGCCCAATGTGCTCTGCTCAGCTGAGCTTATTATCAAATGTTATGCCAAGATATTAACACTTCAAGCTTTCAACAAGCAATTCTGACCCCACCCTATAATCAGTTTTTTAGTATCTGTGTATCTAGTAAGTTGACTCTTCTTTACATTTATCTTCATTCACACTGACCCACCCATTTAGATATTCTATCCAGGTCACCCTGAACCTGTTTTGATCCTATTACATACCATTATATCATCTGCAAAATACCTAGATTCTGACCATAACCCATCGACACAGTCATTCATTAGAATAATTAACAGCAATGATTCCAATACACTATCTTGTGGCACACAATACAAAATACTGTGGGAATGATCTTACCAGAACCATTGCAAGACTGCTGCAGTGAGATGGATAGAGTGGGCTCTGCTTAGGCCCTACAAATATATATGTATATTTACATTAATAGTTGGTTTCATGGCTTTATAGCTATTTTTATGGAGGTAATATAATTATAACATTGATGTAATGGTTGTTTTGTTATTTCATAATGTGATATTGTAATAAAGGTGTACAGACTGCATAATCTCAATATTCTTGTTTTGTTATTTTTGTTTCATCCATAAAGAATAAAAATGCTAACATAAAAGAGTCAAAGCTAAGGCAAAACAACAGAGAGTAGATTGAAGGGTGAAAGATGTTAACATATTTAATTTTAAATCTGAATATACAGTTTCTCCTGTATCCACCGTAAATAATTCAGATTTTAGAAACCATCCCCCTCCCCCACCCCTTCTAGAAGTATGTACTAAACATGCCAGTATCAATAAATGTTCACCTCTGTTGTGGGAAAATGTGTTTCGAAAGTAATGACTGTATTGCATGTAGTGTAAATTTTTTAGAGAAATTAGTCACATGAATATAGCTGAAGAAATTTGTTGAGGTTTGTACTTATGGAAGTACTGGGTGATATGTGGTTAACTTAGCTAGTCTATTGCATGATATTTTTATACAGTCATACTGGTGTATCTCAAATAGTTTATTATGTCTCATTCACTGCCATTTATAAACGAGTCACTCCTGAAAAAGAGATGAAGTAGTTAGTGATAAAACCACAATAAACAAGTACTAATTGTTTTTGTCCCATTTTAGGGAAACAAAAATACATTAGTAAGATGATGTAACTCTTATTTGAACACAGAACTTTATTATATAAACAGTTGCATTCATCTGAATTTTATTACAAATTTTTTCAGGACAATGTTCAATGCTGATATTTTGTACAAAGTATTGAAGTTGAGGTTTGTTTGTGTGTTTGAGAAGTGGTTGTTTCAAGACAGTTCAATTATTTTTTGTGTACTCTTAATGTTTATTGATCTCTGTGATAAAGATTAAGTTATATGACTGATCTGATGTGATTATTTTTATGTAGGTACTTCAGATTGTGATTACTATATGTGTATGTTAATATGGATATTAATATAAATGTATCTTTCATATGTATGTTTATTCTGCCAAACATATATTTTGTACTTTAATTCTTAAAATAAAATTTGCAAACTCATAACTGAATTTTGAATTGTACATCTAACAATTTTTCTGGCCATATCTATAAAATGTATCCCTTTTACTGCAATCATTATAATACTAGGATACTTATTTTTTATTTTTTTATTTAACTATGATGGAGTAAATGCTCCAGTGGAAATTTCTCTGCACAACAGCTTTCCTGTTCCATAATTTTCCACAGTAATTATCTCCAATTCCTTACTCCCTAATTCACAAAAGAAAGTTTTCTAACTGCACAATGCCTGAAAACAAGTGCCATCTTGTGGTTATACTTTCTCTTCCATGTACTGCTGCTGTTTTTTCTGCTGATAGTCTACCCATCCAAGTCTCATCAACAATACTTCCAGCACTTCCCTCCTCTTGTCTTCCAATGAATATTTGTTTTTTCTTTCTTTTATCGTATCAGTAACTGATTTTATTCTGCAGTAATTTTCACAGACAAATCTATCAGCCCTCCTTTGCACTCCCTCCAACTCCTGTATTTGTGTGTGCCATACTCATCATCGTCTTACGCCTTTATAGTTTTTTCCACACAAATTTTCTTTTGTCCACCTCTTCTTAGTTCGACCTAGCCTTCATTTTTCGCTGTTTTTCTTCTTATTCTTCTTCTTCTTGATATTCAATAGCACCTTTGGTGGTTTTGTGTCTTCCACATAAGTTACATGTTTCAATAATTTCTTCATATAACTAATTATTGTTGGGTCAGGTTGTGATCACATCTTTCCCCCGCCATATTTCTCGCTACCACATGAATAAGGTTTCTCACCAAAATATTGTACAATTTTTGTTTTGTTTTTGTGTTTTTACATGTTCATCTCACCCTCCTGCCTTCATCTGTGATTAGTGACAGGTTATTTTTCCCTATCCTATATAATTTTTATATCTAATTATTTCCTAATTTACATTAAAACTTTTCAATTCCTGACTAATTATTTCAGTTTTTTTATTGTTTATTAAAATGTGCCCATCCAGAGTTCTCAGTGGCTTCTACCCACTTTATGTGATGTTTAGAGTCCTCGATTCACACTCGTACAGTAATTTTGGTTATGCCATCTCTTTCTAAAGAATCGGCGTATATCAGTTCGTAGAAACCCAGTATGCACATTCTTAGGCATTCAGTTGAATGAACATTTAAACTTCAAAGCCCACTTAGAGAAGACAATAGCATGACCAGTGGCTGTCATGAATAAAATCATTAATATTGGCCAATGAAAATACACTGTTCCAGTCCAAAGAATAAGACTATACCATGACACAATTTTATATTTTTTAGTAAGCTACTCAGCAGGTGTGTGGGCAAAGCATCTAAGAAAAATAAGTAGGGTGAAGAGGGTCATGGGAGTGTACAAGGGGTATATTGGTGATGAGGCATGGAAAGATATTGGTGTAAGAATTGAAAGTATTGCATGTAAGGGAAAAGATGACCATGACCACAAGCTGGCACTCGATTACAAGCACAAGGATGTAGGAAGATTCTCTTTTTTTAGGTAAGGGTGTTGGGGATTGGTATAAGTTACCAAGAGAAATGATCAATAATTTGCCAAAAACCTTGAAAGAATTTAAAGTAAAAATTTGTAAAGGGCAAATGTAGGTGGATGCTGAAAAGGGGGAAGATGGGTGTTTAGGGACATTGTCACCAGAGCGTGTGCTCCACTGAAGTTTAATTAAATATTTAAAACATCGTGTCGGATGTGTCCAACGAGGAATACATTTAAGATTTATAGGAGCATATCAAACCGTGGCAACAAATTCATTAACTATTGCCATTGGTGTCTGGGCACTGGACCCTGAAGTATGTAGGGCGTTAATGACCTCGCTGTCGACACGCCCTAAAACAACAACAACAACAACAACAACAACAACTTGAAGTAAGTAAGGTGCCATATACTGGCTCAGAAAAGGGAAACAAGATAAGGATGCAGAAATTATAGGCAGCGAAGCAACATCTGAGATGCAAATTTGGAAGCTCCTCTTGGCGGAATGACAAGAAGAATGGAACAACAATGAAACAGGTCGAAGAACATATGATATATTTCCTTCCGTAGAAGAGAGGTTAAAGTGGAAGTACCTTCAACCGTCTCCAGGATTGATACACTACATTCCACATCACGGGCCATACAACAGTGGGCTCTGATATCGAAATATTGTGGATTCAAGCAGGTGCGAATGTGGTGAAAAGAGTACGCCGGAGCATGTGGTATGGGAATGTGGAATAACAGCCAGTTTGAGAGAACACCAACAAGCTCAGCTGCAAGGGAGGAGAATATCTGATGTACTACACAACAAAAGTTTATGGTATTTGCTGCACAAGGGCAGCTGATCTAGCCTCAAAATTTTGAAGGAGAAATTTATAAAAAAAGGAAAAATGCTGATCGGAATCAAAGCCACAGATAGCAGAAGAGCAGACCAGAATTAAAACTCATGGAATAGTGGAAGCTAGTTCCAGAAACACAACTACAGAAGGAACAATGATGCTGGAAGTCTGACCTTTGCAACACAGGATTGACGGCAGAGATCTTACGATAATGAGAAACATAATTCGTCAGAGGGACATCACTGTGCTCCAGAGAGGCCGTCTTCTGAGTGACAGCTGGGACCATCTTGATGTTACAGGAGGTCAACTTTTGATGGCCTGGGCTGCTGACTTTGCTGCCAGTTCTGGGGGACTCTGCCCTTGGAGCACAATCGACAACACCGAGAAAATATGAAGTTGGTGGAACTGAAGTGCAGCTGTGACAATTGGCGGGGCTAATGGTATTATTAGTAGTATTAGTGGTATTAGAAGTAATAATGTTTTTAATAATATTAGGAACAATAGCAGTGGTAGTAGGTGTAGTAGTGGTGTTGGTATCCACTCTGTTATATAACAACAGAAGTAAAAGAGACATTGGAACTTGAAACAAATTATCTAGCCTCCATTATTTAGAAAAGTGAATACATTAGATATATAATATATAAATGTATATATACATGTAAAATAATTGAAATAAGTGCCCAGATTAGGTGCTAGGCGCTGGGCTATGTTGTATAGTATATGGGAAAATAAATAAATCTTTCTAAACTTTCATCATTGTGTCTTGTCTGGTTTTTAAAATTTCTTTTGTTTACTCAACACTGGTATTGAAATTTCTGTATTTTAGTATTAAAATCATCATTCTTGATCTACTGTTGGTGTTTCTTGATATTGAGAAAGCATATGATTGTGTACACAGGAGTAAGGTATGGAAGGCCTTGGAGAAGAGAGGAGTTCCCAAAGAAACCACCAGGAGAGTGACAGAACTGTACCAAGGAAGTGAAAATGTGAAAATAAGGGAAGGAAGATCAGATTGGCTGGAACAAAGGAATGGACTAAATCAAGGAAGCGCCCTATCACCACTACTCTTCATTGTAATCATGGATGAAATAATGCAAAAGGTGGCAGCGAGGATGGGAGAGGAAAACATGAAGGTGATGGCTTTTGCAGACGATATGATGATCTGGGGAGGTGATGTAGAGGAAGTGCAGCTGCAGTTGGATGTCTGGACAGACAGTGTGGAGGAATATGCCTTGAAATTTAATGTAAAGAAATATTAGAACCTGCTAACAACCAGAAAGAAGAATAGGATAACACAGAGAATTGTGATGGCAGAGGAACAACTAAAGAAGGTAAACACGTTCAAGTACCTGGGAAGTGTGTTAGAGGAATGTGGAGGAAATGATGGCTACATAAGTGAAAGAGGAAGACAAGCAGAGGGATTTGTAAGGAGCATTAGAAGCCTGATGTGGTATAAAGAAGTGCCACAGAGAAGCAAGAGAGTAATCTATCATACATACTATGTGCTTATCTTGACTTATGCTGCTGAAACATGGACAATGAAAAAGCGGGACATCAGCAGAGTACAAGCAAGCGAAATGAAGTTTTTAAGAGGTAGAATGGGAGTTACTAAAATGGACAGAATAAGGAATGAAGTGATTAGACACACCATAAAAGAGGATCCCCTACAGGGAAGGATAGAGAGGACCAGACTGAGATGGTATGGACACGTAAAGAGAATGGCGGCTCATAGAATCCCAAGACAAATCCATGAAATTAAGATGCACGGTAAACGACCCAGAGGAAGACCAAGAGATGGATGGCTGAAAGGAGTGGGGGAGGGTGTACGGAAGAGAGGAGAGGACTGGAACAAAGTGGTGACAGAGGGGTGGTGGGATGAAAGAAGCAAATGGAGAGGCTTGTGCATAAAGCAGACCCGGCCAGAGGCTGGAAACTGTTAAGGATGATGATGATGATGATTCTTGATGAATCTTGTACCATGTCCTAAATGTACAAATGATTATTTTTATCTATAATTCTTCATTAATAAGATTATTAGCTAAGATCTTGTCTTCCTCGAAAACCATTACTTTTGTTTTATCTGAGAGGATTTTCTAATCACAATCAATTGACATTTTCATCATTTAGTATAGCCCTTGCTGCAAGTCATCTTCCACGTCAGCTGAAACCACCAACTCATAAGCAAAATACATTGTATTAAAAACAGTGGCATTAACTGTAAAATAGTTAGGTATACATTTCAATCATTTCCTAATGTCATCATCTACGTAAAAGTTGAAAATCACAGGTGACATGGACAGTCTCGTCTCGCTCCTCACGTGGTTTCAGTCTACTAGTCGTCTTGTGAGATGTGTTGTGATAACAACATTGTGTCACTCTTTTTACACGCTGGGAGGAAGCGTTTGTCGAACAAAATCTTAAACAATGTCATTCTATTCACTGAATCAAATGCTTTTTTCCAATCAGTGGACTCTACATATGTTGAATTTTTCTATCAATTGTTTCATTGTGAAAATGCAGCCTGAACAAGACCTTTCCTTTTTTTTAATGCTGTAGAGGGAAGCTGGCATGTTTCAGAGCCAAAGTATCATATTCAACAATGGTCTGACCAAATTTTTGTACCACAATTCTCTCACTTCTCTGGTACATCCTCCCATTATCCTCTCCTTTCCCTACCGCCTGCCCTGTTGAGATAATTATTGAATGTAATTCCAAGATATTTACACTTCATGCCTTCAACAAGCAATTTATTCCCAAACTTGTAATCATAATCAGTATTTAGTTTTTTTTATCTGTGTACCTAATAAGCTGACTCTTCTTTGCCTTTATCTTCATCCTATGTTGATCTACCTATGTAGATATCCAGTCCACGTAACCCTGCAGCTGTTCACAATCATAAACAGCAACGGTGCAAATGCACTGACCTGTGGCACTCCCATTTCCAGTTCCTCTTCTTTTTGTACTGCATTTCCTGCCCTAACTCTTTGCTTTCTGCCTTTTATGAAGTCACTTTTTCTTCCACTCCAATGGTATTTTGCAAATTTTACATAACTTTATGGCTCTTTGTGTTTAATTCCTTGCAGATATCTCATGCTTCGCTATCAACTTGGTCTCCTTTGTCTATTTTACATGAAATATCATGCATATAGCTCAGTAACAGAGATTCACAAGAATATCATTATATGATAAAGGAGCTGGAATGGGATTCATTGTAAGACAGGAGGAGGATGAGGAGGGTTATGGGAGTGTACAGGGCATATACTGGTGACGAGGCATGGGAAGATATTGCAGTAGGTATGAAAAGTAGTTCATGCAACGGAAAAGATGACCGTGACCACAAGCTGGCACTTGATTTCAGGCACAAGGGTGTGGGAAGATTTTCTTTTTTAGGTAAGGGTGTCAGGGATTGGAATGAGTTACCAAGGAGAATGATGAATAACTTACCGAAAACATTAAAAGAATTTAAAGTTAAAATTTGTAGAGGGCAAATGTAGGTGGGTGCAGTATAGGGGGAAGTTGGGTGTGTAGGGAAATTGCCACCAGAGCGTGTGCTCCATTGCAATTAAATTAAAAGCCATATTGTCGATTTGCAAACCAGTCTCTTTACTCACATATCTTTCTGATGTGGTTGCATATCAATCCCTCTTCGTTTTACCTACAGATGTAATTTTTAACACTGCTTGCCTCACCTCTATTATAGACTGGTGCTTCTAACAGGCTGGTTTACCTCTAACAAAGCATGCTGTGTAATGAGAAGAACTGCAGAATCCTTCCACGGTTTGGATTCTTTGTTAAGTTGCAGGACCCCTGTACCTGGTAGGATTAAACAATATCCAGACTAAATCTAAACAATCTCAATGTAAGATGCACTTATATATCTGCCAATTTTTAACACATTTATAGCAATGCTATCCTCTCTGTCCCTTTACATTCTTTTTAATTATCTTAGTATCTTCAGGATTTATTCCAAATTTCTACTAATATGAAATAACTCGTCCTTGGATTTCGGCCTTCCCCCCATTCTTTGAAAGATAAATCCTAATGGTCCCATAAAAACAATTACTTAATACATATTCTTTTTTCAGATCTTCAGTTACTACTCCATCCTTCTTTAAAATTGTCTGAATACCTTCCCTTCCCATTAGTTTTCTTACAGTGTCATAAAATATTCCAGATGCATCATTCAGTGGTCTCCCTGCTCCATCTGCAGCTTCCCCTTTCTGACTAATAATTACTAATTTTAGCTGTTTAAAGTGTTTCCTACTGTCTTGCTGTCTCTCAACAGTTCATTGTGGCAATTTCCATATACACAGAAATTTTCCTCGTTTCTTGTGGACAACTTCTTTTGATTTCTATGAAAGTTAATTTTAAATTCTTTCAGATTTTTTGGTAATTTATTATTTATTTCCCTTGGTAATTTATTTAAATCCGTGGCCCCCTTATCTCTAAAGGAATTTTCCTATATCCTTCTTGGTATATGTATTCTCTTATGAGTTTTGTCATAGAATGTTTCATGTTGTTTACATCAAATTCACAGGTGCACCATTTCAAACCAAGGAAAAAAAAAAACATGTACAAAGCTTAAATGACATTAATAGAAGCTCAAATGACAATTAATACACAGAGGAGTTAATTATTTTAAAAGTAAAAATTCCTAAAAGTATAAAATGTCTTATAGATAGTAAATAAAAACTGAAAGAATATCTTACTAGCAACTCTTTTTTTAAACAACCAAGAAATTTATACAGGTGTAGAGTCCTGGTCAAAATAAGGAGTACTAGACAATGAGGTTTTCATCGATGCTTACAGAGTGTATCAAAGAGAGAGAGGAGCAACTGGGGAGGGCTATTCATACTGTTTACTACACGTGTGAGTGGAGACGTTCCTAGCGTACTGATGCAATGAAATCCTCTCGGCTGTCCGGCCGGATGGTGTTGTACAGACACGACGCTTCGACAGCTCGCTCTGCTGTCTTCATCAGGTGTTGATCTCTTCTAGCTGTCGCAAGCTGACTGTCACACCTAGAATGATGAAAGGAGCAGAACATTGTGTCTATACAACACCATCCAGCTGGACACCCGAGAGGACTTCGTTGCAAAGACTACTACAGTTCACTGGTGTCCTGAGGGCATGAACATGAGTTACTTGGGGTAGACTTATGGAGAAATAAAAAAGAAAAAGTCCGAGTGTTGGTTGCGTTCCGTAGCAGAAGAATGGCATATGAAGATGAGGCTCTTGGGGGGAAACAAAATTCATATTCAGAGTTCAAAAGTGAGCATAGAATGGTCATTATTGGTGGGAATTTAAACTTATCAGCTGCCAACTGGGTAAGAAATAAGATTAACTACGCAAGGGAACAGATATTTGCAAATTCCTTAGTAAGGGAAGGAGGCTTTACACAGGTGTTTGAGCAGAAAACAAGGGAACCTAAATGTTGTATATCTTCCTAATAAAGCCTGATGATAACTTTATCTGGTGTCAAGTAACTGAAGGAATAAGTGATCACAATGCATTTCTGATGGATATAAGGGGATTCAGTAAAACAGTGGCCAGAATTGAAGGGAAAAATAGACACAATTGTAAAACGGCACAAATTTCAAAACTGAAAAGATATTTCAGTGAAAATTTCAGCAAATGGAAGAATGGCACAAATACAGCAGAGTTCAAGAATATAATAAAAAAGGGTGAAGAAATGTTTACTCCAAAACAGGAAATAAAGAGAGATAGAGAACCTACATACTATCACAAAGAGGTTAGGAGTTTAAAGAGATTGGTGAGACAAGAACATAACGGTGTTAAGAGATTGCAAGGCAGTATGGAATTCTTTAAACAAATAAACTGGCCAAGGATGAGTTTATGAAGAATATTATTGGTTCAGGGGGACCATTGACTGATGCATCTAAAGATTTCTATAGTTACATCAGAAAAATGAGGGGATCGAAACAATTGTAGACAAGGATAGAGAAGAAGTAACTGAGGATTTGAAAAATGCAGAGTTATTAGGTAACTGTTTTAGTGAAACCATTACTGACAATGAATCAATATCGGAAAACAAGCCTATTTGCACAGTTGGAAGTGAGCTGACTAGAAAATTTGAAATTAAATATGAGGATATCATGAAGGAACTAAGGAATCTAAGAAAATGTAAGGGGGACAGTGTGGATAATATTACTGCAGATGTCTTAAGATAGCAGGATATGACATTGTACTTTACCTTATCTTGAAACTATTTAAATTGAATCTGGATACTAGTTGCTTACCAGATAACTGGAAAAGTGTGATAGTAGTACCTTTCCATAAAGGAAGGGTGGTAAATAAGGTTGAAAACTGCAGGCCAATCAGCTTGACATCAGTGACTGGTAAAATAATGAAGAGATTAGTATGCAACCATGTCAGATGTGTCTGTGAGGAATGTAATTGCTTTTCAAGTCGGCAACATGGCTTTCGACAAGGACATGTAAATATCCTGGCATTACATTTGATAACAAGCTTAAATGGGCAGAACACATTCGACTGGTAGTAGGAAAATGTTTCAAAATTCTGCATTTGATGGAGAGAGTGATGAGGAGATGTATAAGAGAAGTAAAGGAATTGGGTTACAAAACTTAGGTCAGACCATTGCTTGAATATGGTAGTGTACTATGGGACCCACATTTCGAATATCAAATACAGGAGTTGGAAAGGGTGCAAAGAAGGGCTAGTAGATTTGTTTCTGGAAATTATTGCAGAATGGAATCAGTAACAGATATGGTAAAGGAGCTGGAATGGGACTCATTGGAAGACAGAAGGAGGATGAAGAGGGTCATGGGAGTGTTCAAGACATATATTGGTGATGAGGCATGGAAAGATATTGATGTAAGAATTGAAAGTCTACATCTACATCTATACTCTGCAAATCACAAATACTGTGGGTGGCAGAGGGTGCTAGGCACCAATCGTAATCCAGTTCATTCCAATCACGAACAGAACGAGGAAAGAAAGAAAAAATAATGTATCAGTATAGCAGCTTATTTCTCGAATATTATCCCTCCTGTCATTGCGACCTAAATAGGATGGCGGAAGAAGTATTTCGTTACACTCGTAAATTAAAGATTTTCACATATTCTCCAACAAATTCAAATGAAAATGACATCATCTGTCCGCCAAACAATCCCAGCCCAACCCACCTGTCAGCTCTGTGACACTTACGTAAGGGCTGTAACTAGCAGTCACAAACTGAGCGGCTCTCCTCTGTACTTTCTCTAACGTGTCAATCAATCCATTGCGATACAGATCCCAAATTCCACAACAGTATTCCAAATGCGGATGCACTAGTGTTTTGTATGTTATTTCCTATATATGAACATTCCAACTTCTCAAAATACGACCTATAAATTGTAGTTTAGAAATAGCTTTGCCTACGACGGAAGTTATGTGCAAGTCCCATTTCATGTTGTTTTGTACTGTTATGCCTAGATAAATCATGGAATCTACCGTGTCAACAACTGAACTGTTTTTTCACTCGTGGGCAAATTGGTTTTTATTATTTATTTCCAATGCCTTGCACTTTTTGCAGTTAAGTGTAAGCTGCCATTTATGGCACCATTCCGAAATAACATCCAGATCGCTCGGAATTTATAAGCAATCGTCAGAGCATCTCACTTCCCTATAAATATGTGCATCATTAGCAAAAAATTGCATCCTGCAATCAACGTTGTCACCGAGCTCGTTTATAAAAATTAAGAAAAGAAGTGGTCCTATTACATTTCCTTGAGGAACACCAGAAGTAACATCTAGTTTAGAAGAGGCTTTCCCGTCTACAACGACATACTGTAACCGACCAGTTAGAAAATCGCATATCCATTCGCAAATCTGATCAGTTATACCGTACATTCGAATCTTCGCTAAAAGTCGGTTTTGTTGTACAGAGCCAAAAGCTTTCTGAAAATCCAAGAACATAGCATCCTGCAGCAATAACTTTCATTACGTCATGCAGAAAATAGAGCCAGTTGCGTTTCACACGATTGGTTCTTCCGAAATTCGTGTTGGTTTGCTGTAAGTAACTCGTTTTTATCTAGAAACTTCATAACGTTAGAGCATATGACATGTTCCAGAATTCTACTGCAAACAGATGTTAGAGATATGGGTCGATAATTCCTAGGATCTCTCCATCAGCTTTCGTGAAAACGGGAATCACCTGCGCTATTTTAAAATCAGAAGGTACTTTTCTTTCTTCTAAATGTTTAAGAACTAAATCTGATAGAAATGGTTCCATTTCATCCACGTATTCCGAAAATACCCTTACTGGTATACCATCGTGTCTCAGCGCTTTCACCCACTTCAGAAGCTTTAATTTCTTTATGATACCTACACTGTCAATTTGTACTGGATCCATCTTAAATTCTACACGCCGTGGAAAAACTGAAATATTTTCCATGTTGTCGTCAGTGAAAGAATTTTTAAATTTGGTAGCCTTGTCACGGCTGTCATCAACTTCCTGACCGTCTTGCAGTACAACTGGCATATTGTTGTCACAACCATTTACTTTTTTTATATACCACCAAAATTTCTTTGATTTTCGATGAGGCTCTTGGAAAGTGAGTTGCATTGAAAGTCATTAAAGGCCTTGCGCATCACATTTTTGACATGTCCTCATGTCTCAGCTAACTTTACTAAATCACTCCTATACATCGTCCTTCTTGAGCGTGCATGTATCTTCCTTTGCTTTTTAAGTAACCTTTTAACTTCGCGTGTATTCCACGGGGGCTCGTTCCTATCCCTGATTGTCCTTTTCGGTATATGTAAGTCCATACCTTCCCTGACTATATTCATGAATCGAAGCCACATGTCTTCAACCGAGCCTCTTCCTTCTATATAGGTAATGTAATTATCCCTAAAAAACGTTCTTAAACTCTCCTTTGGGGCCTTTTCAAACCTGTAAACGACCCTTTCTTTTTTCTTTTTGTGGGCGGCTGTTAATTTTACTATAGCAATTACAGCTATATGATCACTTGTTCCCATGGTGGTAGAAATGTCCGTGAATAACTCAGGCCTATTCGTAACAAGAATATCCAAAATGTTTTCGTTATCGTTGTGGCACCGCAATGGTTCAGAGACGAGGTGCTCAAGATTAAGATATGAGAAAAGGTCAAGAATAATCCCACAGGATATTTATCCCTGCCACCAGTAACGAGGGCGTAATTACTCCAGTCGATATATGGAAAGTTGAAGTTACCTCCTAGTATTATTCCATGAAATTGATGAGCTATATTACTTACATTATTTCTTAAGGACTCAGCAACAGCTACATCTGCATCTGGTGGACGATAAAGAGACCCTAATACAAGTTTTGTCCTAGCTACTTTTAGTCTAATCCATAGGATTTCAGACAAATGTTTCCTAACAGCTATAAATATACCACCTCAATTAGGATGCAACCTCTCCTTACAGAAAACATTCATGCTATTATTAAAAATTTCTGCTGAACATGTATCTGGTTTTAACCAGTTTTCAGTACCTAATACAATATCTGCTTCTGCGCTACTATTAATGTTTTCAAGCTCAGGCTGCTTATCACAAACACTTCTACAGTTAATAACGAGTACTTTTAACAGTCGGAATTGATTTACGCTACTCCTAACATATGGTGCCGAATTTAATTGGGCTGTCTGTAACAATAATCACAGTTTCAGGTCTTCCTCCCTCAGCCTAAAAAATCCCCCAATGCACTCCACATGGCCCCTGCCACCCGTGTAGCTGATTCACGTGTGTAGTGCACACATGATCTATCCAAGGGAACCCTACACGACTCAACCCCAGGGCGACGATTTAGGAATTTGCAGCCATGATTATCGCAGGAACGCCACAGTGTCTGGTTCAGACCCTCGACTTGACTCTGAACCAAAGGTCCACAGTCGGTTCTATTGACAATACTGTAGATAGTTAACTCAGCTGAAATCTTGCGGTTTAGCAACCACAGAGTTCACGCTATGAGCAAGCCGCCGGAAGGAAGAGAGGATACCCTCCAACCCAAGGCAGCAAGCATCATGGGTGCCGACATCTTGGATCAGACCTCTCAGGAATGCACAATGAATGGACATCAGACTTCATTCCCGACCAATTCGCCATGTCACTAAGGGGCTCAATGAAACGCAACTCACAGAATGACGATTGTGGAACTGAATCAGACCCGACAACACATCATACCTAATGGACAGTGGTACAAGCTTGCCCTCCTGGGATTCAGACTTGTAAGACTGCCCCCGCATGCGGTCTCGACGTCTAGAAACCACGCGCCAGATACCGTCAGGTGACTGACGCACAGATTTCGAAGTCGCAGCCTGGACTGCAGGTATGATGTTTGGTAGGGGAGAACACTAGCTTCAACAGGGTCACCCATACCACATCTGCTGCAGTCACCTATGGCAGCTTCCAACCGTGTAACTTTCGTTATCATAGCTGCAAGCTGAGCACAAATATCAACCACCTCAGCCCGTGTCTGTACACAGCAATCACAGTCACTACACATATTACTTTGAAAACAAAAACTATGGAGAGAATGGAAGATGAACTAATCGAGTTCGCTAGTCATGACTTAAGTAAAACCTAACTGTGTGGATAAATTTGACGACGGATACTACAATAGGACTTACTGGTAAACAGTGTTAGCCAACCACTGTAACAAATAAAAGACGAATAAGCTCTTTATACTTTCCTATAAAAAATAAGATAATTAAAATGATCATGATTACAGAACGCTGCTGCAATGCAATTAACGCAAAAAAAGCGAAAGCTATCAACACTTTAAGTAAACAGATGGCGGCCCTCATCATGATAGTTCCTGGAGTAATGTATGGAAGGGAAAAGATGACCATGACCGCAAGCTGAGCTGGAACTTGATTTCAGGCACAAGGGTGTAGGAAGATTCTCTTTTTTAGGTAAGGGTGTCAGGGATTGGAACAAGTTACCAAGAAAAATGATGAATAATTTGGCAAAAATGTTTAAAGAATTTAAAGTTAAAATTTGTAGAGAGAAAATGTAGGTGGCTACAGAAAAAAGGGAAGATGGGTGTTTAGGGAAATTACCACCGGAGCATGCGCTCCATTGTAATTTAATTAAATATTATTATTATTCATGGGAATCTCAGTTAGTAGGATATATTCAAGAAATTTCTGACAAAATAGATAGGGGAGGTCAAATTGATAGTCTAACACAAGATCTTTCAAAGGCTTTTGACAGAGTGAGCCATTAATGGCAATAAATAAAGAGAAAACTATTGGAGTTGATAAAAAGGTGATTTATTGGGTAGAAGAAATCTTAAAAGGTACTAAGCAAAAAGTTAGGGTAGGAAATGCAGTATCAAACAAACTAGGAATGAACATTGGAGTACCACAGGGTAGGGTATTGGAACCATTGCTATCAGGGGCGTAGCTATCGGAGGGATAGGCAGTGGCATGGAACAGGGCTCCCTAGCTCAGGTGACCCCGAAGTTCAGCTCAGGGGCCCCTCTAAAGCTAGGGAGCCCCTGACAAAACTTCACAAGACCTGGTAGAGCTAAAAAAAATGGTCGCCCATCTGGCCTGAGGGCCTAAAATATTTTTTTGCACTGGGGACCTTGTTAACCTAGCTATGCCACTGATTGCTATTCATTATTCCAATGAATAATTGTGTTAATAGTTTACTGTCAGAGGTTAAATTGTTTGCAGATGACATATTGTTATATAAAAGGTTAAAAATTGTAGAAGACTGTAAACAGCTGCAGGGTGATCCAGATAAAATAACTAGCCGGGTTAGCCAAAATGGGATGTAGATAAATCCAAAGAAGAGCCAGGTTATTAGGTACACAGATAAAAAGCTAAAAGTTGATTATGATTATAAGGTGGGGAAGGAGCTTGGTTGAGCGATTTTTTATTTCTCTTTCTGTCGGCCGCGGGCATCTGGGTTCGGGGTTGATTACAGGTCAGTTGGCGTAATTCAGATTTCCACTGGCCTAAGCGGTATTTGCTAGTCTTGTTTCACAAGGAAGTTATATATGTGTGTCTTTTCTTCTTTATGAGTTATCTATTGTTGTTACGCTCTCGGTCCGAGACGGTTAAGTTAGCTTGCGTGAACAATGAAGCGTATTAAGCTTCTTATCTAACTGTCGGCAAGTTATGCCAAGTTTGAGAGAATTATAATAAGAAATAAAATTACATGTGAAGAGTATTTTACAGCTCAGATTCAGTGCATTCAAGTTACATCTTGCTGATGATAACAGTCGGTGTCACATTACAGATTGACCATGCGAATCGACGCTCCAATCATAAGGTGAGTGGATTTCTGTTTTTGCGTTATTGCTGGCCGAATCGCTGCTGCCAAATTTCGGGTGCCTGCGGTCGGCGAGAGTGAGGAGAGAAATCGCTCACCAATTAATTACCTACGATTACGTTCCCTGAGGGCAGACACTATTTACACGTGCCTTCAAAAAATAGATGAGGGATAACAAAAAATAGATGATGGATAATCTATTTGGGAAAGGCACGTGTAAATAGTATCTTCCCGCAGGGAATATAATCGTAGGTAATTAATTGGTGAGCGATTTCTCTCCTCACTCCCGAAAAAAGGAAATTATGCTGCCGCACCCTGTATGACAAAGGAGCTTGATTCATTGGAAGATAGGAGGGTGAAGAGAGTCATAGGAATGTACAAGGCATATATTGGTGATGAGGCGTGGAAAGATGTTGGTGCATGGAAGGGCAAAGATGACAATGAGCACAAGACGGCACGTGGTTCAAGCATAAGGGTGTGGGAAAATTATGTTTACTAGGAAGTGGTGTAAGGGATTGGAATGAATTACCAAGAGAAATGATGAATAATTTACCAAAAACCCTGAAAGAATTTAAAGTTAAAATTAGTAGAGGGCAAAAGTAGGTTAGTAAAACTCCTATAAAGTGACTTATATCCTCTATTACCTGTCCTAATGTTGCACTAGGTTTGAAAAAACTTGTGACCTTGGTAGCTGATCATGCAGAAGAGGGACTACACCTCTCCCATGGCTACTACCTAGCTGCTAAACAGCTCCAGGGGGACCTGGACAGTTGACCTAGCTGTAAAGGACATCAGATGGAGGTAAATGCCAAGAATACTCAAATTATTAGGCACACAAATAAAAACTTAAAGATTGATTATGATTATAGGAATTGCTTCTTGATGATCTGAAGTGCAACTACCTTGGCATAACAGTTGATAATAAACATAACTGGGAAGGTACATTGTGTAGGTTCTAGGAAGAGGTTTCAAAATCCTTTCTTCATTGGAGAGGGTGAGGGGGTGATATACCAGGGAAGTGAGGCAACTGGCTTAAAAATCTTTGGTTAGATCATTGATTTGGTATGGTAGTGTAGTATTGGATCAAAATTTTGGGTATTATATACAGGAGTTAGAGGGTGCTCAGAGAAAGAATGCGAGATTTGTCTGTGGAATATACCACACAAGAAAATCAGTAACTGATATTTTTTTAAATTTAATTTTATTTAATTTAATTGCAATGGAGTCCTTGCTCCGATGGCGATTTCCCTACACACCCATATTCACTGTTTCCTGCATCCTCCTACATTTGCCATCTACAAAATTTAAACTTTAAATTCTTTCAACATTTTTGGTAAATTATTCATCATTTCTCTTGGTAACTTATTCCAATCCCTGACCCCTTATCTAAAAAATAAGAGAATATTCCCACACGCTTGTGCCTGAAGTCAAGTGCCAGCTTATGGTCATGGTCATCTTTCTGCTTTCACGCATTACTTTTAATTGTTACACCAATATCTTCCAGTCCTCATCACCAATATGTGCCTTGCACACTCCGATGACGCTTGTCACCCTCTTCCTGTCTTCCAATGAATCTATTAGTGATTGCATTGTTACATCCCTTAATTTCCAGCAGCTCTTTTTTACACCCTCTCCATCTCCTATATTTGATAATCAAAATGTAGTTCCCATACTACACCACAATATTCAAAAAATTATCTGACCAAAGTTTTGTAACCCAATTCCTTTACTTCTCTTATATATCCCCACACACTTTCTCCAACAAGTGCAGAATTTTGAAACCTTTTTCTGCTACCTGTCCAGTGTGTCCTGCCCAGTTAAACTTGTTATCAAATTTAATGCCAAGATATTTAAATTTCAAGTTTTCAACAAGCAATTATTTCCCCACCTTATAATCTCTTTTTTTATCTGTGTGTCTAACAAGCTGACTCTTCTTTGTATTTAGCTTCATTCCATGTTCACCAACACAACTATATATCCTGTCCTTATCACCCTGCAGCTGTTTACAGGCCTCCGCCATTTTTACCCTTTTATATAGCATTATGTCTTCTACAAACAATCTAATTCTAATTTCTGATAGTAAACCATCAACACAATCATTCATTAGAGTAATGAATGGCAATGGTCCCAATATGCTACCTTGTGGCACTCCCATTTTTACTTCTATTTCTTTTGATACAGCATTTCCTTCCCAGACTTTTTGTGTTATACCTATTAAAAATACTTCTACCCAGCAAATAACTTTCTCATCCATTCCAATAGTTTTTATATTATTTACTACCATTGCTGACTTGTGACCTGGTAACCTGTGTCAAACTGATCCTGCAGAAGAGGTCCTACACCTCCCTGTGACTACTACCTAGCAGCAGAACCCGTTTTCCCCCATTCCTTCCTTGCTCGTCCTTTTTCCTAAAAACCTAATGCTTCTTGCCTACTCCAACTTTTATGTGTGGCTCTTCTTCTCCTGACTTCTGCAACAGGTCAAACCTATTTTTCCACACAATTTCTGAAATTTCTGGCTTCTTCATCCCGTTAACCATATATTTTTACTATGACCTTTTACCAACACCCATTCATCCTTCTCAACTGCAACCCACTATCTCTACTTTCTGCTTCAATAGCATGAACCTCGATAGGCTGAGCCTCTATATGCTGAGCCTCCACATGCTGACCCTCCACAAGCATACCCTTCACATGCTGAGCCTCCACAGACTGAGCCCCCACACGTGAAACCCCCACAGGTTGAGCCTTCACATGGTGAGCCTATATATGTTGAGCCTTCACAGGCAGAGACTCCACAGAATTAGCCACCACAGACTGCGCTACCACAAGCCATGCCTCTGCAGGCTCAGCCTCCATAGGAGGGGCATCTAGAACCCTGACTGTTTCACGCAACTCCCTAATCGTTTCGCTCATATGCTTATCCTTCTATCAATAAGACAAAGTGGACAAAACCATACAAGAGCCTCATTTATTTCCCACGTATCTACATGCCCAATGAAACTACTTATTACACCAACTGCAACCCACCCCCTCGCCACGCACCTGCGATAGGCGCCACACTTTCCATTCATGACTTTTCCCAAAAACTTCACCTTCTAAACGAACTTTAAATTTATTTGATAGTCTAATAAAATTTATTCCTTATTTTCAACAATTTTATTAAAGGGCTTAAGAGCTATACTCCTCAGTCAAGTTACTGTAATTAATAAGTAGTTAATAAGTGATCAGATCATTGCTCGAATATGGTAGTGTAGTATGGGACCCACATTTTGAGTATCAAATACAGGAGTTCGAAAGGGTGCAAAGAAGGACTGCTAGATTTGTTTCTGAAAACTATCGAAGAATGCAATTAGTAACAGATATGATAAAAGAGCTGGAATGGGATTTATTGAAAGACAGGAGGAGGAGGGTGAAGAGGTTCATAGAAGTGTACAAGGCGTATGCTGGTGATGTGGCATGGAAAGATATTGGTGTAAGGATGAAAAGTAGTGAATGGAAGGAAAAAGATGACCATGATCACAAGCTGGCACTGGATTTCAGACACAAGGGTGTGGGAAGATTCTCTTCTTTAGGTGAGGGTGACAGGGATTGGAATAAGTTACAAAGAGAAATGATGAATAATTTAAAAAAAGGTTGAATTAATTTAAAGTTTGTAGAGGGCAAAGGTAGGTGAGTGCAGGAAAAGGGGAAGATGGGTGTTTATGGAAATTACCACCGGAGCATGTGCTCCATTGCAATTTAATAAAATTAAAAAATACTTTAATTATTTTTACTATGAAGTTGCTTTTTTAATATTTTTGGAATTGAATAAATATGGAACTTTTATATTTAAGACTGATAAGTGTTTAAGAAACTATTATATTTAAGACTGAAATAATCAATAACTGTATCTGATGTTTTAGGAAGTTACATCTGTAATTGTTTTTTTTTTTTTTTTTTTTTTTTTTTTTTTTTTTTTTTTTTTTGGCTCATTAGTATTGAACAACAGAAATTAGATATTTACTATTATTTATTTGTTGTATTGCTAGCAGATTAGTGTTATTTTTACGTTTTATTAGCTACTAATGGAAATAACAGACTGTTATATTTCAGATAGAACAAAAGTCTAAATATGTTTTAGTAACAATCTACAACTATCCAAATCAGTAACACTTATTTTTTAGTTACACAAGAAATTTGAGATGTTAAATTAGATATGCATAAACGTTTAATTACATTTTGCGGTATTTAATCTAACTACCAAGCTTTCAGCTAATTTCTAAATAAAAAAAACTAGCGTAAAAGAAACGAGTATTAACCAATAAGAATATGCGATTTCCGAATGTCTCTCACCAAGTCAAAATCTTTGTATTTCGCCTCACTAACAATAATCCTAACTATTTAATTTATAATTGAAAGCTTTAAACTAATTTAGATGGTAAAACTTAGCAGATGACAAAATTATTTCCAGTTTAGTGCACAGCAGTTAACACGTGCAACCAGATCTCATTTCATCAAAGATAATGGGATGGTATGATATGGTAAAGGAGATGGAAGACAAGAGGAGGTTGAAGAGAGTGATGGGAGCATGTAAGGCGTATGTTGATGATGAGATATTGGTATAAGAATTAGGAGTACCGGTAGTATGTGGAACAGAACAGATGACCATAACCTCAAGCTGGCACTCGATTTCAGGCATAGGTGATTATGAAAATTTTATTTTGTGAGTAAGGGAGTCAAGGATTGAAATAATTTACCAAAAACGCTGAAGGAATTGAAAATTTGTTGGAGTCATCAGTAAGTGGATGGAGATATTAGGTCAAAAGTATTTAGGAATTGTGAAAGTAATTTTAATGGCACTGGGGTATTAGCTGCGTTGTAATTAAATTGTATCACCTGGTCACGTAGTGGGAGCTATCATTGATTTCAGTTGCGAGAGACATAAATGAAATTTTGTGCATCCAGGGCTCAGATGCGTTTCTGAACCGTAGGTGGAATCAAAGTCCTTTGAACACTTCGTGGCAAGGTGTTATTTTTAAGAGCTGAATATGATGAGTCTGTAGTGATCAAGGTCGATAATTACATCAACATAATTAATTACTGCGTCAGTAATTACTGCAAGCTGTTAAAATGACATGCAGCAGGTTAGCGAGGAGTAATGCCCTCTCCACACAGTGGTAATATGAAGGGGAAGAATCTATTTAAACCCTGGGGGCAGCCACAGGTGTCTGTCTATCCGTCTCTCTCCGGAAGTCTTCAACTTACCACACCGAAGCGGGCGCCGGGAGGAGACGAGAAGAATTGGTGGGGTCTACTGCGATCAGGTTACTGCTAATGTAAATAAAGGTTTAAATATATAATTTCCGTTTACCGTAACCTATCCTAGCCTTCTCAGCCGTTCCTGTATTAATATCTGAAGATACTGATCCACATAACCCGTCAGGTGTTGCAGTAGGGACCTATGATGAATATACACATCAGAACCATGGTGTACTTCTATGCTTGACCCTTATACATGCAGGGCCCGCTCTAGGGGGGGGGGGGGCAAACCGGGCATTTGCCCGGGGCGCTAAAATTTAGGGGCGCCATATCGGCTCTCAGTGTGAGAAAAATATTAATAATATTAATGGGTTAAAACCCCAATTAATAAAAAAAATACATATACCGATTTTTTCGTTCTTTAAAAACTTATAGTCCTTAGCTATTTAGGTGCGGCCCTAGAGACTTCTTAGAGACGGGGCGCGGACCTCAA
Organism: Vandiemenella viatica; assembly: GCA_031002005.1. Taxonomy (NCBI): domain Eukaryota; kingdom Metazoa; phylum Arthropoda; class Insecta; order Orthoptera; family Morabidae; genus Vandiemenella; species Vandiemenella viatica. The sequence continues at coordinate 274,420,042 of JARYHS010009186.1, forward strand.
AGGGGCGGGCCGTTGCCTCGCCGCCTCTGTGTGAATTCCGCCATAGGAGCAACTTCAAAATGCGCCGCGTCCGCGCCATGTCTCAGCCCGAAGTCCGCGCCAAGTCTCTTCTGTGTGAATTGGGCCTTAGCACGCGAGTAGAACGCGTTGTTGTCTCAATTTGCTTATTATTGCTAATTACAAAAGTGGTTTCATTCCACAACAGCATTAGTCTTACTATTACGTTATTAGTGATAAGTGGAAGTTCATAAAATTTACTTCAGGAGTTCATAATTTCTAAAGATAAGTACATCTATGATTAAACTGTTATTTAGTTGGATATACGACATAGGCGCACAACGACAAAAGCACACAACAGAAGCCCAGGAGGTGGGGGCTGTTACACCTGCCCTCGGCTACCTGCACTGATTCCGACTTTATACTGCCCACAAGTTACTAGATGCGGTGAAAAGGAGTGTTTATCGCAATTGCAGCTAGGCTCTAATACATAGAATCGATAGTGCTTGGCGGGAGATGCTGAGTATTTATTTTATTGAATTGATGAACCAAATCAATATGGATCTTAGTTATTGGAAATCGAAGTGGAATAATTTGCATAATAATTTCTTCTCGTAATCCGAGCCTCACAGATTTGGTGTACAGGCATTGTAAGTGTTTTGGTTGGGTTAAATTACATACGCTAGCTTTGATCGTTTGTGAAAATACTGTAGTTTAGTGGGTATGGGACAGTAGTTTCAATCATTAATAAATAAATAATATTACCAGCTGCTGATTACCGATTAGTTACTTCACATACCATTAGTATATTTAATTTCGAATGCTAACTGCTAAAATATAATAATCCATGATGTTTATTATATATACGAATGCGGCTACAGATACTCTGATTGCTGCATTTGTAAATCGTCTCAACAAAAAGAAATTCATTAACTATTTTAGTGAATGTGAATAACTTTGTCAGTTCGTTTAATAAGTGCATTGCGCGAAAATCACTCCACAACATCATTTTTTTGTTTGTGAACTTGGAACCTATTCCGTTTAAGCCTATAGAAATTGTCATTCTGTATACACGGTTTCTGTATTTGCAGCAAATTTACGGATAGTATCATCCGCGAATAAGCTTTGACTGTGTAGTAGCTAACACTAGACTTTCTTTATGTTCACAGGGTATGGAAAATATTTTGTGTTGTGCATAAATATTTTTTTATATCGACTGAGAATAATTTATCTTAGTTATGGTTTTAGCTTATTTAGAGCAAGGATAAATATTTACTTTTTATATTATTTTATAGTGTACATTGTTTGAGTTACGTGCATGCCTCTTCCAAAATGCCTGACGGTAAAAGAAAACTAACTGGTTACCAGTACAAAAAAAATAAGGTTGGGAAAGGAAGCGTAAAGGCAGAATCAATCTGGCGCGTTAAAAAAATATACTGTATTCAGGGTTTACCAAAACAAATCTTAGAATCTAATATCAGGTCAGGATACAAAAGAAGTATAGAATCGTCAGAGAATAATAGCGAACAAATGAACGAAGTTTGTAAACTGGAACTGACACCAACGTGAGACTCACAGAAGGCGTTCTAAAAATTTGTGGCCAAGAATTTTATGAGACGCCGTAAGAAGCTTTTTAGTAAGGCAAGGTCCACCTAAACTATTGCATAATTACAAATTTCCTTCCAATGACACAGATCGACGTTTTAGCGCAAAATATTATGCACGAATTTTCAGCAACGCAGAGCAAATATTGCGAGATTAGCTACTGCATTTACTGCTTCTGTTGCAAAATTTTCAGTTGTTTAGTTAGTTCTCTCTCAAAGGAGGGTTTTAAAAATTGGAAGCACCTCCACGAAACTTTAAAAGAGCATGAAATTTCGAAAAATCATATTCAGGCAAAAAAGATTGAATTGTTGTAAAACTGTAGATGCTGCCACTAAAAGAGTTATTAATGCCGAAATAAATCATTGGAATGAGGTGCTTCTAAGAATCGTTGCAATTACCAAAATGCTTGGTAAAAGTTGACTCATTTTCAAGGTACAAGCGACAAGTTGTTTGAGCATAATACCGGTAATTTCTTAAAAATAGTTGAGTTACTGTCTTAATACGATCCCATTATGGAAGAGCACGTCCGTTGAGTGCTCTAAAAAGTAGAGACTAGAGCTCAATATCTTGGGAAAAATATACAAACCGGGATAGTAGATCTGCTGCATCAAAGTGTAAAGTCTCATGTTATCAATGAAATTAAAAAATTCAAATATTTTTCCAAAATTTTAAACTGTACTCCTGACTTTAGCAAGATACAGCAAATTACTCTTGTAATCAGATATGTTTCAACCAATAAATTTAATCCTGATGTTGAAATTAAAAATAATGAAAGCTTTTAAGGCTTCTTACCAGTCGAAAGATTCACAGGAAAACAAAAGTCTGACATTATAGTTGGAGAACTTAATGACTTGTGTTTAAATTTGCAGGATATCAGAGGACAGGGACTGACAACGGGTCCAATATGAGGGGCAATAAAGCAGGAGTGCAATTTAGAATTAATCAATATAATTCGCGAGCATTCAATGTTCCGTGTAGTAGCCATTCTCTCAGTCTTGTTATTAATGGCAAAAGCATCCTTGGAAGCCGCTAATTTCTTCAACATGGTCCAAAAAATATATTTATTATTTTTGGCATAGACTTTTCGACGGGCAATACTTTTAAAGCATGTTCAGGGTTCAACTTTCAAAACATGGAGTGACACTAGATGGGAGAGTAGGATAGAGATGATAGAGGCATTAAAACCTTTAAAATTTCATTTGGGAGATGTATACGACGCCCTGCTAAGCATTTACGAAAACCATGAAATTGATAATTTAATGATTTAGCCATTTTGGCAATTGAGTATGAAATTGCTGATGAAGTAAATTTTAAGATGTAATAAAAAATTCGCAACCTGAAAGTAAGAAAAAAAAAGTTTTTTTTGTGATTTTAGCGTATTTGATGTAATCTCGTTTTATTTTCAAAATAGTGGCATTTAGATTGTTTGTGTGATAATATCCATCTGTAATAGCATTTAAAAACGTAAAAATATGGTTAATTTGTGGCTATGTACAAATATTTCATAATTAATTTCTCTATTTTGTGCCGCTAGATCAAAATTCAATAAGTTTATTTATGAATATATGATTTTATTAAAATTTAAAATTAAATATTGTATTCGATTAAATTTTTTTTTTTTTTTTAAATATATAATTCTACATAATCTTAAGGGGCGGCAATTTGTCTATTTGTCCCGGGCGGCAATACCGCTAGAGCGGGCCCTGATACATGGCTTCAGTTGAAGAATACCCTGTCCACTCTCGTTGATCAGCGGAAATGGTCACTACAAGTCAAGATCTAAACAACTAAAAAGGGAGAGAGTATCGGTTTGTTACGAGGATCGCTGCAGTGGCAGTCACTGTGTGCAAAGGAATTCGCGCGATGTCGCGAGAAGAAGAAGTGGTCACAGCGCAAGCATATTCGCGCTAACGAAGTCGCCGAAGAAGTAGTTTATTTCACTTTCCACGCGATTCAAAGCGATTGTATTTAGTAGTCTAGTTAAATTTATCAGAAGATCAGACTCAACTGTCGAAAATTTAAGAATATGGATATTGAAGAACAATTTCATTGAGCTGAAAACCCATTTATGAAACTCTTTCCATTTGAAAAGAGAAAGAGGCAATTCTTGGTTAATGATATATTCTTGAATCACCATTGGAATGAATATTTTCAAATTTTTGAAGAATTAAAGAACTGAACTATGAAGTTTTATGAATATTATGGTTTGACACGTACTCATATATATTGAATGCAATAGAGCAAGATTTCCCAACGTGGGATATGCGAACCCCTAGGGCTTCGCCAGTTGATCGTAGGGGTTTCGCGACATGGTTTACGCTATATCTGTCTCAAAAGTGCAACACGCACAATAGTGAATTGACAATGAATAAGTTCAAAATGCTCCTAAAGTTGACTCAACCTGCAGAAAGAACAAGCACGTCAGTCACATTCATTAATAACATTTACATGAATTAAATTTGTAAAAATAAAATCCTTGTTTAAAAAATCTATAAATAAAAACCATGTTTTTGAGGGGGTTTCGTCGTTGTCTGGGAAATTTTACAGTTGTATGTGTAGGTGATAAAACCTGCAATAGAGGAAGAAATAACAAGGCAGCGTAACATTAGGCAATGTATTTCACCATCTGAAATTTCACGATATTCTTCTGTCAAACACCAAGCAAATCACTTTTTCACTCCATAATTACATTTAAATTTCCATTTGAAAAGAGAAAGAAGCAATTCTGGGTTGATAAAACAATCATGAATCATCATTTGAGTGAATATTTTAAAATTTTTGGAGAGTTAAAGAATCAACCACTGAAGTTTATCGTATGACGTATGACGCATACTTAACTGGGCAGGACACATAGGACAGGTGGTAGGAAAAGGTTTCAAAGTTCTGCACTTGTTGGAGAGAGTGATGAGGGGATGTACGAGAGAAGTCAAGGAATTGGGTTACAAAACTTTGGTCAGACCATTGCTCGAATATGGTAGTGTAGTATGGGACCCTCATTTTACGTATCAAATACAGGAGTTGGAGAGGGTGCAAAGAAGGGCTGCTAGATTTGTTTCTGGAAATTATCGCAGAATGCAATCACTGACGGATATGATAAAGGAGCTGGAATGGGATTAATTGCAAGACAGGAGGAGGATGAGGAGGGTCATGGGAGTGTACAGAGCATATACTGGTGATGAGGCATGGAAAGATATTGCAATAGGTATGAAAAGTAGTGCATGGAAGGGAAAAGATGACCATGACCACAAGCTGGCACTCGATTTCAGGCACAAGGGTGTGGGAAGATTCTCTTTTTTAGGTAAGGGTGTCAGGGATTGGAAATGATGAATAATTTACCGAAAACTTTGAAGGAATTTAAAGTTAAAATTTGTAGAAGGCAAATGTAGGTGGGTGGAGGATAGGGGGAAGATGGGTGTGTAGGGAAATTGACACCGGAGCTTGTGCTCCATTGCAATTAAAAATTAAATAATAATAAAAAATATACGTATACTGAATGCAACTGAGGAATAAATTACAAGACAGTGTAACTTTCACTATCAGAAAATCCACAATATTCTTCTGTCAAATTCAAAACATATTAGTTTTTTCTATACATATTAATGTTTAAATACAACTGAAGTAGACAATAACGGATTTGTAGGAAATAAAACCTTTTACAACTACAAGGAATCGCTCCATTCGCGCGACTGAATTTCTGGCGACAACAAGCGATTCGCGCGACAAATTCGCTTTTCCTGTAACCACCTGCCTTTGTTTGTATGGGTTTGCACTGACACGTCAGTCACTCGCTATGTTATTCTACACGAGTTGTAACGATACCATCGAACGAACACAGATCGAGAGGAGTATCTGTGAGTGGGGATATCTTTGACGGAGTCTAAACAATATGGCGACAGTCTGCAGTACGCGGCAATACCGTGTGGACCTAATGGCGGGAGTTGCCGACTGTTGAGGACAATACCGCGGGAACGATAATCTAAAAGTGTTCGTAACGGTGCAACTAACGTGTACTGTAATTTCAAGTATTATTCGGAGTGTTCAGTGTACGCGGACGAGGACAGTGCTCCGAACATTCTAATTATTGTGACAGCGGCACCGCATACTATTTTCGCCTACTCGGTTCGAATCCTGCAAACTTTGGTGATAGAAGTTCGATTACACGGGTCACTGTAACTGGTGGATACTTCAGCAGTGTATTTTCGTGTTTCTCCAGATAATAAAGTTGTGTGTTGAATGCAAACTTTTGTGATTTGTGTGGTAGTAATTCCTACTCATTTTAGTAGTATAGCTGCCACCACGTGCTGCTTCAAGTGATTAGTTTTGTGAATAACTTTAATTCTTAGTATTAGTTGTGGAATCCCCACTGGCGACCGGACAAAATTGAACCTGTAGTAATAGGAACATTTAATCACGAACTTAAACACGCGGCATTGAATCGTTCCACCAGGACTCAGAATTATCGCTAATACGCGAGGTGCCTTGCATGGCTTTGCCGCGACAGGACAGTATAAGTGGAAACGGAGGTAGTAAATGACACTGGTCAACACCGAAGTGTAAAAAACCAAGTAGGAAAATCGACAACTGACGACAATCGGAACAGCAGACCGCGCCATATCCAGTAAGCATCGACAATATATACGGCAAGACGGTGCAAGCAGAGACCGTGTTCAACAGTCTGCGGGCTAGCAACATCGCAGAAGCTTCGTGTTGTACAGAGTGAGCAGAAAAGCAGCTTCAACGACGATCTACGAGATCATCTGAGGGGTTGGAGGCTTGCGAGAGCCGGTAGCAGTCCGAGAAAACATGGCGATTTCTTCTCACTGCAAGGGAAGTGCAGATTTCAATTTTTTAATGTAAGAGGCACAAACTGACAGGAGTAGTTCTTCGTTTTCAAACGGAATTTTGTTAATTTCATGTGAACTTGTCGGAGTAAATTTCTCTCGACCTTTATTGAATTATCAAATAGCCAAATGAGTGGGAAAATCTACGAGCAATTTGTTTAGAATAGCAACATGTCAGTTTGAGTCAGTAGTTAGTTTTCGTTTTAACGGAAATTTTTTCTAATTTTCCTGTAGACTCACTGGAGTAATTTTTTTCCTTTTTTTCGACTTCTAGTAAATTTTAAGGAATCACATGAGTGGAAAATTTAATTTTTGATGAGACGGGAATCAACTAATTGTTCTTGTAATGCTTTGGTTATAAAGTGTCAGCTAGTTCCCGAGTGTTTTTAATTTTTTTTGGAGCAAAGTAATTTCTGGAACTTTGATGCTAAGGCGTGTACCTTGTCTAAGAGGGAAGTATTGGTGACTGAAGTATTTTGTGGTCCTAGTTTCTTTCAAGAGTAACTTGGTAAATTTTAGTTAAGGTTGGATTGTGCCATGGCGTCCGAGAGTGATGTGGGTGAGAGGGAGCTGGTGGTGCCGAACCGCGAGCCTTTGGATGATACTTGTGATGGGCACACCGATCAGTTGACATCAGCCTCTGTGGTACCCGAGCTGTCACTGGCCACTATGTTTGGATACTTAAAGTCCTTGGGAGCCAAGATGGATTCAAATATTAATGACCTGCGGTCTGACTTTCAAGGGGAGTTGCAGGCGATTAATAATTCTTTGCAATCAAATATGGATAGCTTGTGGTCTGATTTTCATAACCAATTGCAGCTAAAGTTTGAGGAGCTTAAGGAAGATAACCGTAACTTGAAAAATGATTTACGCTCTCTTGATGATTCACTGGGCATACTAAGGGAGTGACCATTCTCAACAAATATCCGAATATTTTGAGAGTTTTGGTCCTTTTTGCTTGGCGAGTGAGAGGCAGAAAATAGAAATTGTCCGTAAACATTTGACTGGGGTAGCTAGACTATGGGCTAATTGGTTTACAGAAAATTGCAGTACGTTTGGACAGTTCAAAAAGTCATTTCTTCAGAATTATTGGTCGGTGGATAGACAGGTAGCAGTACGCCGCGAATTGATGTCGGGGGAGCCTTATAGGGCTGATAGGGGGACGCAAAAAGATTTTTTTATGCAATGTGTGGATTCCTGCAAATATCTGGAGGGGGCTTATAGCGAGGGGGAGTTGGTACATACAGTTGCTTCTCGACTGCCACAGCAGGCACAGCTAATTTTCGCTAGTCACAAGATTTGCTCGGTTGCCGAAGCAATTGATATGTTGACGAGAATAGATATCCATGAGAAGGGTACCCCGGGGGGGGGTCATAAGCGGGACCAACGGGGACAATCACAGTTTCACGGGGGCACGGGCTGCCAGAATGAAAATTGGAGGGAAAATTGGGGCCAGAGACCCAGGTTTGGGGGAAATTTCAATGGTAGGCAACAGTCGAACAATCAGGCTAGCCAGTAAGGAACACCTTCCCAAACTCCTGGGGAGGAAAGGCCGTTAAACTAATGTCTGCCACTGTTTTGGTCTCAGCAGGGGCAGAGGGCTTGCAGAGGCCAATTTCCGAGATAACTGGTGATGATGATGAGAAGGGGGTTGATTGGAAGAAGCTTGAAGACGCGGCCTACAGGAAAGTAGATAGTTATTTAAAGGAGGGAGGTTCGGACTTGCCAGGCGATATCATCGTGACATTCGAGGTGGAGTGTACCCAAGGGAGTAGTGGGGAGGTAACGGTTGGAGAAGTTTCGATGTTTGTTGGAGGAGGAGACGATGTTGGAGAGGGAGAGCCAATGGGAGTAGAAATGGTCAGTTTTGGGAGACAGATGACAATAGAGGATCATGGGGGGATAGATTCGAATTCTCAGGCTAGTATCAATTCTATTTTCCATGATGATACTAGGGAGGTTTTGCTGGAAGAAGAGATAAAGTTAAAGAAGAGGGAGTTTCACTCACCTAGGGTAGCAGTTAGGTTTGGTGAGCACCAAGTAGAGGCCTTGTTGGACTCGGGAACAGAGATAAGTTGTATCTCGGAGGCACTGTACCATACTTTGGTGACAGAACCGAAGGTTGGGGTCTGGTCTGTAAGTGGAATGACAATTACTGCTGCTACGGGATATAAAGTCACCTGGGTGAAGACCGTTCTTCAAATCGACGGTAAGATTGGGGGGAAGGTCGTGGAGGTCACACCATATGTGGTACCTAACCTTAACGTGGAACTCATTCTAGGGGCGGATTGGCTGAAACTTGTTGGTGCAGTAATAGATTGGGTAGAAGATACGTTGGAATTCACGAGCGATGAGGGAAGGGTCAAGGTTAACTTAAGGAAAACAAAAGGTAATGCACTAGGGGAGCATGGGGAGATTAGGGTAATAACTTGGGGGGATGCTAGGACCGTCCGCCATCGGAAGGAGTGCCTGGTGGGCATGAGTAGGAGGAGTGAGTGTGGAGTGGGGATGGAACGAGAGGTAGAGACTGGAGTGGATGATATTTTGGAAGAGTTCTCGGATGTGTTCTCAGAAATTCCTGGACGGATAGTTAGTTACGAATGCGAGCTGAAGGTTAAAGAGGGGGAGCCCTTCGTGGCTAAATCCTACAATATTCCCGTAGCCCTGAGAGCTAAGGTGCAGGAAGAGTTAGACAAAATGGAGTCACATGGAATAATCGAGAGGTCAAATAGCGAATATGTGAACCCACTGTTGGTAGTCAGGAAGTCAGACCAGTCGGTGAGGTTGGTATTGGATGCAAGGGCCCTCAATAAGATGTTAATCACGGAAAGGGATCACCCGCTACCGGTGGACGAGGTTCTTAGAAGGTTTCATGTGGCTAAGTACCTTTCGTCATTGGACCTGACTAGTTCATACTGGCAGGTGAGCCTGGCCAGGCGGTCTCGGAAATATACTGCGTTCAGGTTCGAGGGCAAGTGCTACCAATTCTTTGTACTGCCTTTCGGGCTCAACAATGCAGTTCCACATTCATTCGAGCTTTAGACCAGGTTTTGGGTAGACAATTACGAGATAAAGTCCAGTTGTATGTAGATGACGTGGTGATTGCTTCGAAGACTTTGGAGGAACATAGGCAAATTTTGAGGGAGGTGTTTTTGGCTTTAAGGAGAGGGGGGATGACTTTGCGAAGGAAAAAGTGTGCTTTCCTAAGGAAACAGCTGACCTTTCTGGGGCACGTCATTACGCCCGACGGTATCCAGGTGGAGCAGTCCAAATTAGAAGCTATTGAGAAATTTCCAATACCTCGCGACAAAACCCAATTGAAGAGCTTCCTCGGTTTATGCGGGTATCACCGAAAATTTGTAGAGGGTCAAACGCTTAATAGTGAACACCTCAGTAATCTGATGAAAAAGAAGTCGTGGGAGTGGACGAAGGGATGCGAGAGAGACTTTGAGAGAATTAAGTCGGAACTCGCCAAGCATGTCGTACTGTCACACCCGGATTGGGATTTAGATGTATGTCTAGCCACGGACAGTTCTCAGTATGGTCTGGGGGCCGACGTTTTCCAGGAGGTAGGAATAGAAGGGAAATTGGAGCACCGAACTTCGCGAGTAGAATATTGGGGCGGCACGTGCGGAGGTATTCAGTTAGCGAAAAGGAGTCTAGCCATTGTGTGGGCGTTTCAGAAGTTCCGCCATATTTTCCTGGGTAGGAAGACCACGGTGTATTCCGATCATAAGGCACTATCCTTCCTGATGACTTGCAGGCTGGTACATGGTAGATTAATGAGATGGGCCTTATTGATGCAGGAGTTCGATTTTGAAATTCGATACCGGCCAGGGAGCAGTAATGAAGTAGCAGATTGTCTCTCGAGGTTGCCCATATGGTTGAACCAAGAGACGGAATCGGTTGAATCGGAAGACAAGGCGTTCCTTAACTTTATCAGGGGTGTCCCACAAGTCCGAGGATGTTTAAAAAATATGGTTGAGTTGCAGGAGGGTGACGAGACCATTAAGCTGGTAAAAGACAACTAAATGCATCCCAAACATAAGACTAGACTTGAGAAGTTTTACCTCGTTCATAAAAATATAGAATTTAGGCGCAATTTGGAGGAGGATAACGAGTGGAAGCTGTGGTTGCCTGAGGTCTGTGTCGAACTGTTTATCGCTCACCACCATCATAGTTATGGCCACTATGGTCCTAACAAATATTGGAGGGTCATGAAAGAACACTACTACTTCAGCAATATGCCTAGGAGAATCACGCGGTTACAGTCGTCTTGCGATCTTTGTCAGCGAGTTAAAGTAGACAACGTTGCTAGAGCGGGGGAGATAAAGAGCATCCTGCCAGATGATGTAGGGGAATTGGTGGCTGTGGACGTGTTTGGACCATTGCCCATGTCCAGGGGGGGTGTCACTCAGATCTTTGTGGTTATGGACGCGTTTTCCAAATACCTAAAAATTTACCCAATTAAGAAAGCGTCTGCGAAAGTACTAGCGGATAAGATAGTGGGAGAGATTATCCCGCAAATTGGTAAGCCGAAGAAAATACTGTCGGACAATGCTCCGCAGTTTAGTAGCGCGAAATAGACAAAGCGACTGGAAAGAGAGGGGATCATAGTACTCAAGACGTCGTGCTACCACCCACAGGGAAATCTAGTGGAACGGGCTATGCGGGAAATTGGCTGCTGGTTCCGCAAATAAACACAAGAGTTGGGCTACACAGGTGGAGAGAGCGGAGGAAGTTTTGAATTGTTTGCCACACGATTCAACTGGTTTAGTGCCCAATGAGTTGATGTTCCTGAAACCTCCGCCGCGGCTTATTAACCAAGTGATAGAAATTTCGCCTAGCAATGGGGTGGATTACAGGGAACGACTTAAGCTGGCGAAGGAAAACCTCCGTCGTAAGGCCGAGAAGAGGAAGGAGAGACATAGGGTGGGCGATTGTCGTATGCAGAGGGAGATCTAGTGCTTCTGCAGACGCACTTCAAGTCATCAAGCGAGAGGAGCGAAATCAAGAAATTTCAGTTCTTGTATGAAGGACCGTACCGGATTGCGGGTAGTCCCCGAGAAAATGCTTTTGTTTTGGAATACCCTAGTGACGGGAGATTGAAGGGCTATTTCAATGTCGTGTCACTCAAACCCTATCGGTGTGCGGAGACACAAGGTGGTGGGGGGAGTCAAACAATAGAGTAAAAGGGCTCGCCTCTTGGTACCACCATGCTTCCCGCATTTGCACATTTTCGGGTTAGTGTTGTCTATGTGGCATGATTGATTTTTTGGTTAATTTAGCTTCCTTCTTTCTCAAAATAAAGAAGGTTTCACAAAAGGGGAAGGTGAACATGGATAGGATTTTCCTACTGATTTGACTGACTTCGAGTGGGAGAGCGATTTTAGTACTGTCAGTATGTGAATTATAGGAGTGTGGTCCCGAGGCGGGAAATTGTAATCAATGTATCCTGTGTGATTTGTGAGAAGGAAAGTGACAGCACGGTGTTTCCTGAGGAAACTGGATGACTTCCTAATGATTTCCAAATTTGTCTTCATTTGTGTTTATTGTCATATCCTAGTTGTGTATACTCAAAGAGACTGGTGTGTTTTGGTGAGGTTTAACGTTTTCTTCAATGTTGTATTTGGTCTGATGTTTTTGTTCTAATGATGTACCCATTTTTGTAAATGAATTAGCAGAGTACCACCAGATTTTTTTTTAGGGTTTGAAAAAATTCTCAAATGTCAGTAAGGTTGAGTCTGGCGAAAGGATACGCGTTTGTCAACCGTACCTTGCGCCATAAAAGTCAACGAGGGGGGTGTAACGATACCATCGAACGAACACAGATCGAGAGGAGTAATCTGTGAGTGGGGGATATCTTTGACGGAGTCTAAACAATATGGCGACAGTCTACAGTACGCGGCAATACCGTGTGGACCTAATGGCGGGAGTTGAGGACAATACCGCGGGAACGATAATCTAAAAGTGTTCGTAACGGTGCAACTAACGTGTACTGTAATTTCAAGTATTATTCGGAGTGTTCAGTGTACGCGGACGAGGACAGTGCTCCGAAATTTCTAATTATTGTGATAGCGGCACCGCATACTATTTTCGCCTACTCGGTTCGAATCCTGCAAACTTTGGTGATAGAAGTTCGATTACACGGGTCACTGTAACTGGTGGATACTTCGGCGGTGTATTTTCGTGTTTCTCCAGATAATAAAGTTGTGAGTTGAATGCAAACTTTTGTGATTTGTGTGGTAGTAATTCCTACTCATTTTAGTAGTATAGCTGCCACCACGTGCTGCTTCAAGTGATTAGTTTTGTGAATAACTTTAATTCTTAGTATTAGTTGTGGAATCCCCACTGGCGACCGGACAAAATTGAACCTGTAGTAATAGGAACATTTAATCACGAACTTAAACACGCGGCATTGAATCGTTCCACCAGGACTCAGAATTATCGCTAATACGCAAGGTGCCTTGCAGAGTGTTTGGAAATCAAGCGTACTCAACTTCACTACACGTCTACATTATAGTGTCAGGTTTAAAAAAATTCAGCTGCTATCAAGCGTACACAACTTCACTACACATCTACATTATAGTGTCAGGTTTTTAAAAAAACTGTTTCATCTTTATGACCTTTCATTTTAAATAATTCAATTTTAATTAAAATTAGATATATTATTTTCAAATTGTCTCATCACTTGTTTATTCCTTCCTTTTATTATGAAAGTGAATACCCACTATAGAAAATAGACTTCGCTCAGAATTTTCTTATTATTTATAATATTATTAATTAACTGAGATGTAGGTCAGGCCCTGGTGGAAATTTCGCTACATATTTTCACCTTAAAACCCTTGTTCCATTCCGACCCCCCCCCCTCTCCTACCTACAAATGAAAACTTCCCTACTCCCTTATGCCCAAAATAAATTACTAATTTGATGTGTTTGAAGATCTTTCGGGCGTGCAGCCGGGTCATTTGGTCGTAAATGTACGAATTTTCGATGGCGTACCGTGCCATCATCTTCAGGTAGCGTCCAGTGGTCGGCGTGAGGAACGCAGTCCAGGACGCGATCAAATGACCCGTCTGCACGCCCGACAAATCTTCAAACATCAGATTCGCCGGAAAAACTTACGATTACACACTAATTTGATGTCTTGACCTCTCCTCCCTTCCACGTGCCGTTACTAAATCTTCCACCAACATTTATCCAGACTCTGCCTTCAGTGTGTGCCTTATAGATACCCACAATCATCTTTCCTCGCCTTCCGTTCTTCAGTGACTCCCAGCTCAAAAGTTTTATCATTTCAGTTATTGAGAGCATCCTTTGGTAATTCTCACAGACAAATCCAGCTGTCCTCATTCACAACCTCTCCAACTCCAGCAATAGCTGATGCTCATAATGTGGCCCCATATGATTCCACAAAACCCTAGCAAGCACCTGTCAAAGTTTTTTCAATCCATCTCTATTGCTTAATTTCACTATCCTTCTTTTGTTGGGATTTTTCCACATAGGAGACGTATAGTGGGTGTACATTCTTTATGTACTACTTTGTCAGCAAATAATTAATTGTCTTTAAACGTCATCATACTGTGATGACTGTGTGCAACACGTATCCCATGATGCGACCTGTGACGTCGCATTTCGTTCGGTTGGTCTTCTGGTGAAAGTGTTGGGTAGTGAAGTGAAACGCGGGGTCTTCTCCCAGCTCTGCACACACACCAGTCCTGCAGTAACATTCTCTCTAGCGTCATCGACTGGCTGTAGGGATCGAACACTCGACGCCACATTTACTTCCTGCTCCGTCCCTCTATCCCTCATCCACACTACCATTTATCTGTTGCTTGCTCTTCCTCTGCGTCGTTTACCTGGATCCCTCTGCTCCTCCATACGATGCGAGTGATAATTTCTCTACATCCTCACAGAGTCAGCGGCCTCGCATTCTGGAAGACGCTGGTTTGAATCCCCGTCCGGGAATCCAGATTTGGGTTTTCCATGGTTTCTCCAAATCACTCCAGGCGAATGCCCGGATGATTCCTTCAAAAGGCCATGGCCAAATTCGTTCCCGCCTCTAATAATCTCGACGTCGACGAGGCGTACAATCATACTTTCCACTCCGCTCCTTACGCTGGTGATGCCTGTTTTCAGCTGTTGTGATGGACTTAATGCCCTGCCTACTGTCCTGTTGTCGGACGATGCAAATTTTTTTCCCTGTTCCCGTTTCCATAAACAACAAATGAAAACCTTTACATTCCAATATGCAGCGCCAGCTGGTGGTCGTGGTCATCTCTTCCCAGCTCAGTTACTTTTTGGGTGATGACAGTGAGTTTCATTGACCGCGTCCTTCCGTTCACTTACAGACGGTTATGATTAAAATTTTCTTCTCAAAACCAATTTCTAGCTTCCTCATATATTTATGACGGTTTTAGAGAGATTTAAGAGATGAAAGACGGATGAAAGAGAGAGTCTTTGGCGACCGAGCATGTTTTGCATTTGTAATTATCACATATAAATTAAATGCACTTACTTTATGAAAGTAACTAACCGGCGGCAGTACCAGTGGTTTACTTCATATACTGTTGTAACGCAGCAACGAAGCGGACTAGTCTAAACGCGGCTCCACACCAGCCAATTTCGGTCCCAATCTGCAGGGGCAATCATAAATCATAAGGGGCTTCCCTCCACACATCACAATTTCGCTCCCAATTTTAGTTTACTTTACGATCACATGACTGCTAGTTGCAAGCACTTAACAATGGCTCCTTTTATGGCAAGCAAGAAAATAGATATAGTTTTAACGATAACCTGTACTACAGTTTGTACTGAGAGAAATAGGAGATATTAAGTGAAGAAATGGATTTATAAAGTGATCTCACATGAACATTCTGAAAATACTGTGACCCCTGATATAGATACACTTAATATAAATACCCTAATGCGCGAAAGAATAAGACCTAAAACAGACGCCGCGCGGCGGTCGGCGCCTCGACTAGGGTTACAAACATTTTTTCAGCAGATTATAGTACTTTTTAGAATACGCTGAAAAAATTAGTACACTTCAATAAATATAGTATTTTATGGAAAGAGTAAGAAAATGACATGAATTATGTTTTTTAGTTATTTATTTTTATAAAAACTTTAAGTTTTCATTTCCTGCACCTTTTAACAATTTTTTGTCTACAGTAAAAGTGTCATATTCTTTATTGCATTCATTAATGTAGATTGTTTTGTTAATGAGACACTCGCTCTGCTTCTTTCTTCTCGCCATTTCAAATTCATAATTGAAAATATCTTTGATGTGAATGGCGAAGTTGTGGGAATAGAGGGCAGGACTGAAATAATCTTAAATAATTTTAAAAATATGCTGCCATTTTGCCTGTAGTTCTGTCGGTAAACTCACTACAATGTGTTACTTTTACCTAGATTTCTTTTAATATTGTTATTTAGTACTTCGCGTATTACAAATTGTTTTTTCGACAGTATATAGCACGCTGACCGAAAATACAGTACAATATTGTATGTTATAGAACGGTTGGCAACACTATCCTCGACTGACACGTAGACTGTCAATTTGGCGCGTATAACTCAATTGTTTGTAAAACAATTGATACTGAAGACGAGAGGAAAATGCTAATGTGGTTACTATTATTATTATTAATTTAATTGCGATGGAGCTATCGCTCTGGTGGCAACTTCCCTAATCATCTAATTACGCCAATTTATATTATTTTTTAAATTTAATTTTATAGTTGCAGTGTTAAATTCCTCCCCCATATACTTTTCCGATGTACAAATTTTAATTTGGTAATTTGTTCCAATCCCTGACACCCTTATCAACAAAAGAAACCTTTCCCTCTCCCTTATGCATGAAATCGAGCGCCAGTTGTACCGAAGGTGGTATCTCAGTGCTTCTGAATTCATTTTTCCCTAGTATAATGAAAAAATATGAAAATGCTAGTCATGAAAATGCTAGTCATAGAAAATATGAGTGCCACATTCCTTGGAAACAATCAGACACTCAGACTGTATCTTACGGTTCAAAAGTACAGATTAAGATAAAGTTTCGATGATGGATCAATAGAAAAATATTAAATTTTAAGTAGTGTATTATTAAAAGGATATTAAATCAGGAAATATTTAAAATAAAAGTAAAATTAAATTAGAATTTTAATTGTGTGCTTAATGTAATCGCGTATTAAGTGTTTTTCATTTGAACACTGAAGTATAATGATACAAAATGGGGAAAAAATCTCCATTTCTGATTCATTTTCTTCAGTTGGCCGTATAGTCGCACCGCCTCCACGTCGCGGGGGAAACCATATCTGTTCTGCCCCATTTAATTACATTGGACCATGCGTCGATTCGACTGCCTCCTCTGTTTTAGACCTAAGCGCCAGAGAACGATTAGCTGTTACCTTCCAATTTTTGGCAAGGGAGAATCCATAAACCACGTGACTTGGTCTAGGGGGGTTGGGGTTGCGGTTGGTTGGATAACTACGATGCGCTAGCTAAGGGCGTGGGGGGTTCCGAGCCAGGCCACGTAGTTTTCCAATCATATCATTTTTCACAATTAAAATGACGCGTAGAACATACACAGCATGTGAATTTTTATTTCCTTCATTTAATTTTGTCCGTATGTAATTACAATAGTCAGACAAGAGAAAACGTACAAAATGTCTTCTGGAATCAAAAGGGAAAAAAACTTCGTGCTGCGTAGGTTGTGTGTGTGTGTGGGGGGGGGGAGGCGGTGGGAGGGGGGATGTAGAGCAAGAGCCACGTGGGACTAAGTGTGGTGGGGGAGTTTCACAAGAGGCCAAAATGGAGTTACGTGGTTTATGGACGCTTCCCAAATAGACAAACCTATGAAGATATGAAATTAGTATGCTGATTTCACTACATACGCTTTCAGACAACATTCCTGAAACATGTTGGGCTATCCACAAATGTCTAAAACACTACATTACGGAAGAAAAAAGATTGACACTGTTGCTTCCTAGTTCAATATATACCTTGTAAATTTCGAGCAAAACTCGAAATATTTTTTCTCCAATTTGCGGTTTATGAAGTTTTTGTTGTATTTGTCCCGATATATACATTCTTATAAATTTCGAAAATATTGGTACACCTCTCGTTCTCTTTAGACATTTTTAACGACACACACGACTAATGGCACAAAACGCACTCGCTCCCTGCTCCAAGCCGACTCAGCCGAAATCGTCTCAATCGTCGCAACTAATGTTTTGTTCACTGACACGTGACATGGATCACGTGATGCGTCGACGGAGGAGCCGTACGCGAGAGCGCTTCCAATGTGGGGAAAGTCGGTGAAAGGCTGACCCCGCGACCGAGAAATCAAACGTTCCACTCGCCACTGGTCGTGGGACACGCTTCTTTACTCAGATTTCTAATAAATTATCGTTATTATGTACTTACATGCGGTACTATAAACTGATTAATCAAAATCGAGTATAAAATAAGTAAAATACGGTTTGAGAATAGAATATCTATATACTTGAACTTTACAATCTAATACCAACATTGAAACACATTCGTTATAGACAACACTACTCGCATTGGACTTGCTTATGTTCAGCCGGCATCTTTTTTTAATTTTTATAAACGATCTCGGAGACAAAGTGAAAAGCCTTTTTAGATTGTTTGCTGATGATGCGGTTATTTACAGGGAAGTAAGGAATTTGGCCGATTGTTTAGCAATTCAGCGTGATCTGGATGTTATTTTGGCATGGTGCGCTGAGTGGCAACTCACACTAAATTGTAAAAAGTGTAAGACAATGAGCATAACTAACAAAAAGAATCCAATTGTTCAGAAATACGAGGTAAACAGTTCAGTTATTGATGTGGTCGATGCTATGAAATATTTGGGAGTAACTGTACAAAGGAACATGAAATGGGACTTACATATTAATACGTTGGTAGGTAGAGCTAATTCTAGGCTGCGGTTCCTAGGTCGAATTTTGAAAAATTGTAATGAACAAACAAAGGAGATAGCGTACAAATCTCTTGTGCGTCCACATTTGGACTATTGTTGTGCCATTTGGGATCCGTTTCGTAAGGGGCTGATTGAGAGTACAGAGAAAGTACAGAGAAGAGCCGCTCGATTCGTGACCGCTTGCTATAGTCCTTATGAAAGCGTTACAGAACTGATTAGTAAACTAGGCTGGGAGTCTCTCGTAGATAGACGACGCACGTTTCGTATAAACTTATTGGTAAATATGCGTACTCCCACATTCACTTACGAGTGTAGTGAAATACTTCGTCCACCAACCTATTTGGGTCGGCATGACAGGAAAGATAAAATTAGAGAAATAAGGTGCCGCACTGATTCTTATATGAATTCCTTTTTTCCTCGTACCATTAGGGATTGGAATGCACAACAAAGAGATTAGGTTTGGTGCTGAGCACCCTCTGCCACCCACAGTTTTGTGATTTGCAGAGTATATATGTAGATGTAGATGTAGGTAGCGCAGGGGCTAGAGTACTGGCTCCGCGTGCCGAATGGCGCCGGTTCGAGTCCAACCGCGGGCATGGGTGTTTAAGTGTCAGTGAATGTCACGTCCGTCCTGTGGTGTGTCGAACTAACTGAAAAAATTCATACTGGATATAATGGAAGCAATGAGTTACATAATTACTATCTAGCTGGCTGTATGGTCTAAGATGCCAAAAGCCATTGAAAAGAAAAAAAAAAAAAAAAAAAAAAAAAAAATAATGACCATGAAAAGTCTAACGCCATAAAATATTAAACGGATGCGTTATAGTAACGAAAAACTGTATTTGCGGGCATTTTTTTATGTCCCAGCTTGCTAACATTTATCGTAACCTGTCACTATTAACACGACATTAGGTGCAGCTTAGCCGAGGCACACAAAAATTTCAAAATTTACTTTTTGTCCTCTACATCGCGGGGAGATCGGAACAACACAAGGCCCCATCAGTAGGCACAGGTTAATTAAAATCCAGTCATTCGTTTCCGCTTAGTGCGCTGATAAACAGACAGACAAACACGCATTGTTTTACCGTTTTGGGTCTGTGCGAGTCTGTTTATGTGTACGGGTTGTATTTGTCGTTTCGTGAAGTGACAATTAAACTTTGCTAACTTTGCAATGGCGAGAGATAGTATATGACACCAGAGCGTTCTCGCGGCATCCTTTTTTAAAAAGAAAGTTTCGACCAAATACAACCGCTGTATCCATGGAAAAAGGTGGACGCCATATTGCGTCTAGCGACACGCCGTTATAATAGTGTGGCATAAACAAATGTTGCAAGTCCAAATAAATGAATGCAATGAATTTGAGAAAAGTTCTCCTATTATGTCTACGCATTTACAAAAAGTAAGGGAAAAGGCGGACTATTGCAGTCGATGTCCACTCCTCTGCTTTCTATGTGGCTTCCGTTTCGAGCTGATACTTAGCGTTGAGCTACGATAGAGGTAGAAAGCTCGGTAAATTGATTTAAAAACAAAAGCACCTTGAAGACCAGACGAGTTGTGAACGTATTCGGCAACTGGTGCTGACTTGTGAGGCAAAATATTTATGCGGTTTTTAAAATCTTCTTGGGGTGATAGGATAGGCGAGTGAGAAGCAAGAAGGACACTGAAGTTTATTTTGTAGTACTGTGGTTACACAGAATTAAAAGCTATTTATGGATACGAAATATCAGGACGAAAGCTGAAAGACGAGTGAGTCGATACGAGAGCTCTGGCGCGGTAGCGACTTCTGAGTAATAATAATTATTTTTAAATAAATAAACCAATACAACAGTTGTTGTTTATTATTTATTTTACGGACGCGGTTCGCTTTTCGTCGAGGTGTCTTTAGAGTACACTATTTCTGTAATATGTGAATAGTTTTAACTTTACAAGATATTTTTTTTTTTTTTTTTTTGTATAATGAAAATATTCTTATATACAGGAAGCATAATGTGGCTTATATTTATATACCAGTTTTTGAATTACCACGCGGAAAGTTTTTTTTACATAGGTATCTTTATATATAAAGATGAATGTATGTTTGTTTGTTTGTTTGTTCTTCATACAAATCCACAGTTTTCATCCGATCTCGATGAAACTTTGCACACTTATCCTTTGAAACAAGGAGAAAAATACTGTCTACATTTGGTTGAAAAATTATCTGTATAAATAACACATGTTGTCTCATAACTTCGAAATACGGCGATAGACAGACACGTTGGATATGGACGCCTCCGTACCGTGTTTCCGTGTAGTGGACTGGCAGCTCAGTGGTTAAAGCGGTTGCTTACGAACGTCGTGGTCTCCGGTTCAAATCTCCGTGGAAGCTAAGATTTTTAAAAATTGTTTTTTATCGTAAGAGTCAGACCTGGGCCGTAGGTTATTCGGATTGAATGTTAAACTGTAGATATTAGAAAGTTAGGGGTGCAATGCGAGGCAAATCGTAGGTAGTTTTGCAATGTTGTAGGTGTACACTTTTTTACGTTATAATGATCCCTCAGGTGTTGTTCGCAGTCAGTGTATGAGTGTGAACCACAGTAATATTATTATAAATACGGAAGTAAGTCTCTGTCTTTTTGTTACGTTTTGACGACTAAATGGCTATATCGTTGTGATGGAATTTTATAAGGAAATCTGTATGAAGGGCACAGTATCTTTTTTCCAGTATGATTAACAGTTGCAGTCACGAAATTTTGAGACCTTATCGAATGGTGACAGAAATATGTTGGAAATTGATTCTCTTCAAGAGACAGGTTCGACGGTACAATTATATAGTGATAGCTTTCCTGTCATATTATTCCGACTCGATATTGTTTGGGACCAATCCTTCGTTACCAACAACTTTCTATATTTAATTCTGGCAAAAAAATTCTTAATCCACTCGTACGAAGTCGCGGGTACGAGCTAGTAGTGAGATATGATTCTTGTTGTATGTTACATTCCGTTTTGAGATGTGGTTGTTTGTCGCCTGTGCCCTCAACCAGCGATAGTGAAAACATCATCCTGGTTGAGGGCACGGAAATGTAAATGTAAGTTGCAATATGAATCATATCTTACTCTACCTATGTAAACAAAACTTTCCACATGGTAATTAAAAAACTGATACCTAAGTATAAGCTACATTATGCTTCCTGTATATAAGAAAAGTTTTGTTGTATGTAAACAAAAACAGTTATGTTCAAAAGTTAAAACGAATCACATATTACAAAAAACAGTGTACGCTGAAGGTAGCTCGACGAGAGGCGAAACGCGTCCGTAACCAACAACAGTTGTATTGGCGTATTTTATTAAAAATAATAATTATTAATTCAACAAGCAACTGTGGAAGAAATGGCCTACAGTAATCACGTATAGTAATGAAGGGTCGCGACGGCAGGTCACGTTCAGACGCAGGGATACCTGGGAGGCGGGTGCTCGTATGCGGCGACAAACATGAGTTTTCTGCGAAACTTGCTGTTAATTCTGACCTGTACTGAGCATACGTGCCTCGAATGTGCTCATACGAGGAGCCCAGCACGTGTCCTTCACAGTGGTCGGGTGTTATAAAAGTTATCCTTTGGAGGGGGGAAAAAAAATAAAAAAATCTAAACTCATAGTTTATTTATAAACATTTAGGTTAAATCTAGACTTAAATTATTGAAAAATCGTTTTCATTAACGTAAACATTGTGCAATTGTTAGAATAATTTGATATTAATATAAAAGTCTAAATTTCTTTGTGATTTTTCTTATCACTTCCCAATAATCAAACCATGTCGATATTCCCCTTACGCTTGTCGGTTTTTCCCTGCGTACCGGGGAAATGCCGATCTTGGTAGCATTCACATAAAAAAATGAAAGAAAATACTTCTATATTTAATCGATCGGAAAAGTTTCAAGGTAACTGTATATCCTGCCGCGGGAACAAGAAAGCTTATGGTAAAAAAATAAAGCATGTAACTGAGCTACGGTTTAGCGACGGGTTGTGGGTATAGGAAAAGACAACTCCATATCGACTTTTGCATGTAAGCTAGACGTCGTTTTGTGAAATTGTCTTTCGAAGGATGTATAGAAACAAAACGAAAAAAGCAATTCTGCTGAAAAAAAGATATTCTCTGTTCAAAACTTCTTTCAAATTTCCAAAAAAAGTATTTTTACTAGAAATTTACTACGTGATTCTTCATTGCGTGATACATACGACAAACATATCCTGTTTTCAATGGCTTCTTGACAATAGCTTCCGTAAAACGCCAGAGTTGGCTCCGTTCGTATGATCCCCTTGAAAATTATCAAACTTTTCTTCATTCCTCTGTTAGCAACGCTATCAATGTCGAAATGTTATTGTGTCAGTACGAAGTGAAGCACTAACTGTTGAAGAGGTATTTGACGGTATTAAAGAAATGATCAGTCGATGGTAACTAAAGAATATAACAAATGTATTGACGCAATTTTATCGAGCTGTATTGAAAATATGGCATCGATTGTTGTTCGATATCTAGTTGTTGATCCAGTTGGCTTACTATTGATTTTCAAATCAAATTTTAGTTCAAGGAATGTTTTAAATGGGAATGAATTATTTGTTGCAAAATTAACATTAAAATCATCGCAAGTTCGTATAAATTATCTCCTGAAATCCTTGAACCTTCGCGACTGTTTATGAGTAAACGGCGACGGTGGAAAATTTTTGATTTCTTTGACTTTTTGAAATGATGAAAAATACGCAACAACCATAAGGAATTCTCTCCAGTCATACATTTTAGATTGAGAAGTACATATACCATCAACAGCTGCTTTGGTAACATTAAGTTCTGTATTCACCGTAGTGTTCGGGATATATTTTTGTCTTGATGTATCATAACTCCCACAACTCTAACAATTTCCCGTATAACTTTTAGTACGCAATCGAAATAAAGTAGTTGAACGTCTCTTTCATAAGAAAGCCATGTTTCTGATAATGATAAACAAAATGGAGTGGAGAGCGGCGGCGGAGAGGGGGCATGACGTCATAAGAGAGCGCCAATAGATGTTTCACATCAGAAACACGTGTTGGTGCTTCAAGATCTGACACTACAACACAGTGGCTAAACCGGAAGCTCTGCTACTCAAAAAGAAGGGCGACCAGGACAACAACCTGAAGAGATCGCGAGGAAAATGCTTGCACCAAAGAAGAGGGGTAATTCTGCAGTCCCGAAAAGCAACAGAGAAACTGTATAACCTTGCAGGAAACGAAGATCATAATTCTACGGACACGTTCAAAGACTCCGAAGAACAAGACTGTACACACGATCAGGACATACGCCAGAAAGCGAAGAGCATACTGTGGATCCAACAAGTGATCAAATAGTCTCTTCATATAGTGCAGCCAGACAATGAAGTTCCGACGAGACGAGGAACCAAGTGGAATGAAGAAATGAGAGGTATTTGGAAGATCGTAAAGACGAATCGTAAAAGCACTGCGTGATCCGAAAGGATGTATACGCACACAGTAATAATAACAGTAACGTCGTCCGGTGGACTGTATTAAGCTGACCGAGTCAGGAGCTGAAACTACGACAACGACAGTGGCGTAGCTAGGTCAACAGGGGCCCCAGTGGGCCATCACGCCAGATTGGGCGACCTTCACCGCCTTGCCCTATGGTATGCCCCTGGACAACGAGTGCCAAGATTAAGCAAATCCGAAGAGTACTTCAATCGAAAATAGGAACTAATATGTGGACACTATTGTCTGAAATTCATCAACTTTCCGACTTCACACCAAAATCAGACGTACCCTGTTTTGCCTCTGTGAGTTATTAGAAACACGACCTGGGGCTTTCGCGTGAATCCCGTTCAGACGGACAGACAGAAATTAAAAAAACAGTCGATTCCTTCACTGTAGATCAACAAACATCTTCCTTCCGGTTACGTGTGTGCGGTTGTTCTAGCGGCTGGGACGACTTCGGTGAAACCTGGTCCTCTTCTCAACAGCAGACGCTCCACGTCGAGTAGGCTGGCGAGTGGGATGCTCATCAAATCCACCGCAGCCGCTCTCCCGCAACTGCTCATTTCTTTCCTCTCCTCATTCACCGATGATCGAATACTTTCTTCAGATAACATCGACGAGCGAACGGGGCAGAGGTTTTCCAGTTGCTCTGGTCCTGCCGCTAGCCGTGATAGCTTCCTCACTCCCTTCCTGTTGACACCCGTGTATTTGTGTGTTCTACATTTCTATCGAAGCTGACGAGCGTTGAATATTACATTTGCGGTGACTATAAGACATGAAACCACACGGGCTCTCTGCAAGTAGTTCCTCCAGTGGAATAGATTTACCAAGAGTCTAGTAATAAGCTTTCCCACACAAGACAGTAATGAAATACTACGAGAGCTATTGCAGTCCCCCACCAGACTATCTCTAAAGTCTTTTACTGAATGGAACAAATTTTGACAGTGAATTAACGCAAGTTCCTTTTGATTTGTTCACATTCCAAGGCTCCACTGGTCGGTGTAATCACTCTTATTGGCAGCGGGGCTGGAGCATTGGATGTGGCGCAGAGAAAGTGAAGCGGTATGGCGCAGCGAGCGAAAGGAAGAGCGAGCGCCTGGCCTCGAGACGCGAACTTTCTACCTGCAGCGCCGAAAAAACTGTAATGTAACTGTCGCATCAAGGTTTGTAGCCTACACTGCCGTGGATAGACTAATCTGCAGACACAACACTTCCACAATTTTGTTCTTTAGTGCAGATGATTAAACAATTATTCGAGTGCCACTTCTTTACGCAGAACAGCCGAAAATGTTCGTCGATTTCACGTATTGGTGCTCACCGCAGATGAAATCGAGAGAATCGTCGTCAATGGGTCTGAACGTATATTTGTTTACAATTCGTCAATGTATTGAACGCTGACCAATGTGAAAGGAAAGCCCAGGTCGCATGGATGTAGGCGAAGAGCTCGATTATCTTTCAACCATCGGATTTTTTCCCCATCATTCTTCGCAGTTGAAAGCATCAAACCTTAAAAAAAACTTATTTTCAAAATTTGAACCCTTTAAATTATAACTTCAGAACAGCGCATTACAAAAGACACAGATACCGAACTTTCCAGCGTTGCTTGGTGCTGTCTGGGATAGAACTGAAGGAGGCGAGTCTTTGACCAATCAGCTAGCAGTGTTCTCTGAGGAACTTACATAGAATTCTTTGCCACGACCCACCAGGAATATGCACAAGGTACAGTGGACAGAGGTAGCAGAGAGTCTGAAGAGGGAATTTAGCAGAAAAGTGAGGAGGTGAATTGTGAAACTGCGGCCAGACCATTGCTTGAATATGGCGGTGCTGTATAGGAAACACATTTTGTATTTCAAATATAGGAGTTGAAGGGGGTGCAAAGGAGGGAAGCTACATTTGTCTCCGGAAATTGTTACAGGGGTCACTCAGTAGCCGACAAGAATTGGTGAGGGGGCTTGGAAGGATATTGGTGAAAGAGTTAGGAGTAGTGTATACAGGGGAAAAGATGACCGTCTTCACACTCGATTTCATGCTCAAGGGCGTGGGAAAATTTTGTTTTGAAGGTAAGGGAGTCAAGTATTGGAGTAAATTATCAAAGCGTTTACAATTAAAATTCGTTAAGCTAGGCAGATACAGGAAAGGGAAAAAAACGGGTGTGTCGGGGAAATTACCGCACAATTCACATCACAATTGAGTTTGGTCGAAAGATAGTAACGTGTTGTGTTAGCTCCGTCGTGCACTTGGACTTGTGTTCGTGGTCAACCAGTGACTGTACACATACTGTCGGAATTAGCTGCGATAGTGATTCAACAAAAGGGACCAAAAGTTACGATGTCAACCAGTTAATTTCTCCGATTATAGTCAAACAAACCTTCTCGTTGAAATGAGCTCACGTTTATACTTTTCCTTGTTAAATAGAAATTAAACCTTCTGACCAGCACCTACAGATCTATGTCGCGTGAGTGGGCTGTTGTCTCACCAACGTGCGAATATTACGACAGGAGAAATACGCAGGCTGCCGCTTGCTTACGGGAGAACAATGTACGCTGCTAAGAAAGCTCTCATAGGGAATATGCATGGAATTCAAAGATACGTCGAGTATTTATATTTGGAAGCATTATTACTGTAGAGTTGCCGCTATAACGTTTTTTCCTATTTATTCGCTTTTTGTATGTTGATTTTAATTAATCAAAAGTGTTAAAAATACAAGGGTAATGTAACTACATGAAACGCAACGTTTTTTGTCGAACCGAATCGTGACGTAAATGTAGACGTTCATATTTTTAACGAAGGCATGGTTACGGGGAATTTTTATAATTTTATGATTGTGTTTTAAGTTTTATGGTAATTTATCAGCATAATTGGTGAAATATTGCATTCATGCGAGGTACTCATACAGAAAATAGTGAAAGAAGTGGTTTAGTAAAAACAATCTCCCAAAAAACGATGTTTTCATGATGAAAACGTATTTTGTATCAAATCCAGACGTCGGAGGAGTGAAAGCTGCAAGGTACTAAAGCGTTAGTTATTTTTTTCGCTTTTAGAACATTAGTTACGTATTAGATACACCTAATGTTAATTAAGGGACACGCCGGAGTAATCGACGAAGAAATATAGGTCTAGTATAGTAGCGGAATTTGTGGTAAAGTTTAAATGCACCCCGGACCAGAGTGACAAATGATATTTTTCGTTAAAAGAAAGACACCAGGAATTACATTGCCCTTTGTTTTATAATAATTTTACAAAGTCAATCAATTGCAAAGAAATGACTTGCCAGGACATACCGTTCAGCCAGATATTTACGACGAGCTTTAAAGCTAGTAACATAATAAAGTAGCAAAAAAGCATTTTCTCCAGTAAATCGTTGATTCGGAATGAAGTCCTCACGAGTATACCGCCGGAATCTGCTTTCACACCACCATCAGGAGGACTTCACTGCAAACATACATCAAGAAAGTCTACATTCTTATATAATTTTTTCACGTTTAGTTAATAAGTTTATTTCTTTTTTTTTTTACAATTTAAATAGGTATTCTTATTTACGTTATTTCATTTTCGTCTTTTCTGCACTTGTATGTCGTCAAGAAGAATTTTAAATGTAATACGTAACATCGAGAACATAGATTCTTTCTTTTTCCTACTATCGATATATTTATTTCCTAGAAGTGGTTGGGTGTAAATGATTGAAAATAAATAATAATATTTAATTATACTGCAATGAATCGCATGCTCAGGTGGCAATTTCCCTACACAATCATCTTCCCCTGCACCCACTAACATTTGCCCTTTACAAATTTTAACTTTTAATTCTTTCAACGTTGGTAAATTATTTATCATTACTCTTGGTAACTTATTCCAATCCCTGACACCCTTACCTAAAAAAGAAAATCTTCTCACACCGCCAAGTCTCTCGTACACCGAAACCCTTTCTGTAATTTAGTAACATGTGACCCAGGTACCATGAGTTGCAATAGACACTTGACTATCAGACAGATATTATAACCCGCATATTCAAACTAGGTCTAACCATCCTGTTAATAAATGGTAACGACAATTCTTCCCCACTTCATCGTTTCCATGATGCTTGCTGTTAGTTCTGTCGACCTCGCTGTATGCATGTACAAATGTGTGCGTGTGTCATTCCTCTGTGGATTTGAGTCTAAAATATATGCTTATAGAATTATGCTCACCATCAACGTGTGTTTATAACCATTGCTTCAGGGCTTAGGCAATCTTGTATTTCACTGTGTTCTTTACAGTTTACTGCCGTTTGTGTTGGCATACCAATTGGGTTCCTCAAGTTTTTCGCTACATGCACTTCGGGATAGGAATAATTTAACAGAGAGGGTGATGAGGGGATGTACCAGAGAAGCGAAGGACCTGCGTACAAACCCACAGTCAGACCATTGCTTGTATATAGTGGTGTAGTATGGCGTCCACATTTTTTGTACATCAAATGCAAGGTGCAAAGGAGGACAGCTAGTTTTATCAGTGGAAAATATTCAATAAGTGACATAATAAAGGAGCTGGGCTAGATGTAACTGGAAGATAGGATGAGTGTTGGGGGGGGGGGGTCTCTGTAGCGTATAATGCTGTTAGAATGGATATTGGTGGAATAATTCTGAGTGGCGTACGGAGCCTAAGTTGACCATGACCAAAATCTGGCACTAGACTTTAGGTGATGAGGCCTAGGTAAGTAAAATATCCAAATACCAACTTTGACCTAACAATTTACTACAGCTCAAGTGTGAGCGCTAACTTAGGCTTAATAGAACTAGTGTCTGCACCTATGGTGACGTTTTGGATACTTGCCGATGTGTGGGGATCTTCTATGAAAATGTGGGTTATGGTGTCTGTTCGATGACCAAGAAAATATCAGTTAGCAAAGAGCATTATGGTACCTTTATCGTGGTTAGTTGAACAAAGCATGCAATTACAAACAAATGTCACACTTGGTCCTGAATCCGAAGTTTGGCGTCAAATGGGAACATTTGGACCGAGCGTGGCGGTGTAACGGATAGCGTTCTCGCCTCGCATTCGGGAGGACGGCGGTTCGATCCCCGTCCGGGCATCCAGATTTGGGTTTTCCATGGTTTCCCAAATCACTCCAGGCAAATGCCGGGATGCTTCCTTCAAAAGGCCATGGCCGAATTCCTTCCCATTCCTTGCCCCCATCCTTGCCCCCCATCCTTTCCCGTCTCTAAAGACCTCGATGTTGAGAGACGTAAATACAATAAAAAAAAAAAAAAAAAAGGAACATTTGAACCGAATGGAGAAATCTCCTGTGTCCTGATTGGTTGAAAAAGATTTGCCTGGAAAAAAGAAGAATTTTCTTGGAAAACTGCAGTAGAACCACCTTAAGTGAACATTTTGGTACCTGCCTACTGATTAGGAGAAGACTTTACGAATTTTGAATTTTTGGTTTACTTTAACGCACGAACAAAAGGTAACCCTGTCAGTAACCGATCTGGGGTTGGGGTGGTAATCATTGGAAAACAGAAGGAGGTTTGAGGAAGTGCTGGGTGTATGTTGGCGATGAGGCTGGGGGTGGATCTTGGTGAAAGAATTAGGAATAGTGCTTAAAAGACTATCAGTAGGAGCCGGCACTGGATTTCTTCCATAAGGGAGTGGGTAAATTTTCTATATCTCCACCTTGGCCACAGGCGATGGTCTCAGGCATGTTCTGTGTTTAGCACTGCATTAGCGTGACTCGATTTGTGTCACATAGGACTGGTGTACTCTGCTGCGGACCGAATCCACAAGGGTGAAATTAGTAAGATAAACAGACGGTGTTTCGTTCCTGGAACATATGTGCTGTGCTGTAAAATACAGTTAAAGGTGGGTATGTACATTCCACAGCGTATATCTCTCTGTTTCTAGTCAGTCACAGATGTGTCACAAGGGATTGATTGGAATTTTAGACAAAGTATAGCTAAGGGCACTCAATTTGTGATTGCTTACGAAAGCATAACATAATTGATTCATAGATTGGTCTGGATAGAGAGACGACATAGGTTTGACCTTAATGGCAACAATTACGAGTGCGATGAAATATTTTATACCAATGGCAGCAGAGATATGTTAGAGAAATTGGGTATCGTACTGATGCTTATATGAATTCTTTTTTCCCTCGTTCCATTACATGAGTTTTGTCATGGTCAAACTGGAAACTTTGATTTTTCTAGCCTTGGTGTGGGAAAGGCTTTGTTAATCATGTCATAAATATTTTCAAGTGATCTCTTGTCCAAAGACTGAGTCTGTAGGGTTGAGAAACAGGCTGGAAAAAATTACAGGCTGATTGGTTTGACATCAGTGGAGAGATTAACATGTGTTCACTTCAGAAATGTCTGTAGGGAAAGAAACTGGTTTTCCAACCGACAACTTTGCTTTAGTTTAGGAGCTCTTAATTCATCAAGGTTATACTTACATACATCAGTAAACCCCCTTCAATGCCTCTTTGAGTTTAAAAAGTGTCTTTGTTCTCGGTCTGTTTCATTACACATAACTTAATACATCCTTTAAAATACACGTAATGTTGGTGACACTCGTTAGCTATATTATATTGTTCATAATGAATCCAACATGATGTGCAATAGTGAGTTAGTTTCCCGTCTCTTCGTCGGTGAATTAATTATTAATGTCTGCTGCTTCGATGAACGGAATTTATGGTTTTCCCTACCTTCGTCGGTGAATGTCTGTCGGTTTCAATGAAAGGATTTTACCCATTGATGGGTTTTTGAGGCTACGAATTTTGAAAGGAATAACGAATGTGTGGTAATACTATACTTTATCACAATAATTTCATGAAAACAGGTACACATAGAATTCTTCCTCGATTTGATATCTTTCCAATTTGCTGAGTTTATGACTTTTTTTCCCATTTCTAACGTTCGCGTGTTTTAAAGGAAAAATTTATGCTTATGTGTGCGTGGAGACTTTCCCGGCCTACTGAAGCAGTCTTCACGGGTGTGCAGCCGGATGGTGTTTTGAAAACACGACGTTTCGACAACCAGCTCGGTTGTCTTCATCAGGTTTCCGGTGTCTACAGGCTGACGAAAGCTGGCAGTCACCGCGTAGACTGCCAGCTTTCGTCAGCCTGTAGACACCGGAAACCTGATGAAGACAACCGAGCTGGTTGTCGAAACGTCGTGTTTTCAAAACACCATCCGGCTGCACACCCGTGAAGACCAAAATTTATGCTTTTCAATCGTCTATAACTTATTTTTTTATTCAATTATATCAAGGCAAGCTGGCGCCATACTCTCTAGGTGTGGAAACTAAAATTTTCATTTTCGTTTTGAAATTACGTGAAGTTGACGAGCTGGAACGACTTTTTCAATAATTTCACAAAACACTTAAACATCCATTCCCACGGTCGGACTCGGTCCAGCTTCCCAATGAAGTGCTGCCATCTGTCGAGCGCTCAATGAACTAACGATCCGCCATTTTGTGACGTCATTCGACCCTGAACGCTGACTAGACCATTTGAATTTGTCGCCATACAAAGAACTTAAAACTCTGACGTCATGCGGGCGAGTGGAGTCTCTTTACGGCTGTCCAATGAGCTTATCATTCTTTCTTCGGTATCCCCTCTACTTCCATTCCCTCCCCACTGATTGACATCGTTGGCCGTAGTCAACCGAAAAGATCGAGTGCAGTGAACGCATGAGTGCCAAGCCATGTGTTTTCCCCCTAAATTTGGGATGTGTACGCGCGGGATTTGATGATTTAAGGGTTTCATAATTTTAAGGGAATTTTTAGGGGTATTTTTTTAGAATCTTTTGGATACATGTATTCATTTGATGAAAATTGCGACATCAAGTATAGTATCTTGTTACTTAGAATTCAGATGTCGCTATGGCTGAATATTATTTTCTAATAACACAATAAAATATCTATATTCTGATCCATAATTAAAAAATAGAAGACCCAGAGTTTAGTGTTTACCATAGATGTAGACTTGTTTTGGTTACCTATGGTATGTGTAAAGAAGTTGGTTGTTGATGTAACAACCAACGTGCAACAATGTTGCCGTTATTGTTTACATGTTTCAGGTCTAATGAACTGTGTGTTGACATGCAATTTGTTGATTAACAATATTGAAAATGGTTGTTGCTATGCACGCAAAGCTTGCAACAGTCAAACCAATCATTAAAGCAATACTTAATTATATTAAGCGTACTCATATTTTTGGCAACAAAAATAACATTGAATCGGAGTGCTACCAATTGAGTAATAAAACATGGTGGAATACTTCGATTTCAGCTGATTTTTACTCATATTTCTACGATGATTGTGGCGCAGCTGCCTTTAACGTTTTGAAAACATTTCAGAATTTGGCCTAGTACTAATTATTTATTATTAATTTTTAATTTCGATGTAGCCAACACTCCGGTTGCAATTTCCCCACTCATCCATTTACCCCTTTTTTATGTACATATATTATTTTTTTTTGTAAATTATCTTTTATAATTGGAGTGTTAAATTCCTCCCTGATTTTCTATCATGATTTACAAATTTTAACTATAAATTCCTTAAGCGTTTTTGGTAAATTATTAATCATTTCACCTGGTAATTTGTTCCAATCCCTGACAACGTTACAACAAAAACTTTTCACACTCCTTATGCATGAAATCGAGCGCAAGCTTGTGATCATGGTCGCCTTTCCTTTCCATGCACTATTCCTAATGCTCTGACCAATATCCCTCCAATCCCCATTACCAGCATATGCCCTGTACATTCCCAGTACTCTCATTACCCTCCTCCTTTCCTCCAATAAGTCCCAAACCAGCTCCCTTATTATATCAGTTACTGACTAGGTCCTGCGATAATTTGCACAAACAAATCTAGCTG
The DNA here is from genome assembly GCA_031002005.1 of Vandiemenella viatica. Taxonomy (NCBI): domain Eukaryota; kingdom Metazoa; phylum Arthropoda; class Insecta; order Orthoptera; family Morabidae; genus Vandiemenella; species Vandiemenella viatica. The sequence goes on from JARYHS010009186.1 coordinate 274,452,772, forward strand.
CTCTTCTTTGCACACCTTCCAACTCCTGTATTTGATAACCATAATGTGGGTCCCAAACTACACCACCATATTCAACAAATGGTCTGAGCAAAGTTTTGTAACCCAACTTCCTAACTTCTGTGGTTCATCCACTTATTACCCTCTCCAGTAAATGAAGGATTTTGTTATGCCAAGATAATAACACACCGAGCTTTCAACAAGCAATTCTGACCCCACCCTATAATCGTAATTAACGTTTTGTTTTTATATCTGTTTACCTAATAAGCTGACTTTTCTTGGCATTTATCTTCATTCCATGCTGACCAACCCATTTAGATATTCTATCCAGGCCACCCTGCAGCTGATCATATTCTTCACATGTTTTAATCCTATTGTATACCATCATATTATCTGCAAAATGCCTAGACTCTGACCGCAATCCATCAACACAGTCATTCATTAGAATTATGAACAACAATGGTACCAATACACTATCCTGTGGCACTCCCATATTTACTTCCACCTCTTTTGATAATGTATTTCCCACTTTAACACTTTGCTCTCTGGCTTTTAAGAATAACTCTACATACACGACAAGTAACTTTTTCATCCAATCCTATAGACTTCAATTTATTAAAAACCATTTTATGGCTCACTCAAACGCTTAAGAAAGACCTAGTGCCACACTATCAACTTGGCCTCCTTTGTCGAATTCATCTGAAATATCTTGCATATAGCCCTCCATCTGGGATTCACATGAATATCCCTGCCTAAAGTCATGCTGTCGATCTGAAAGCAGTTTCTTTCCTCACAGACATTTCTAATATAGTTTCATAACAATCTCTCCATAATTTTGACTATCACTGATATCAAACTAATTGGCCTGTAATTCTCAACCCTATATGTGACCCCTCCTTTGTGAACTGGTACTACTGTAGATCTTTTCCAATCCTCTGGTAAGCAGCAAGGCTCCAAAATCATTTTAAAGAAAATTTCAAGGTAAGGTATAGTATCATGTCCCACAATCTTTAAAAAAAATCTTTTACGTTTTTTTTTTTTAGGTATCTGAGTTCCTTCATAATTTCCTGAGAATTTATTTCAAATTTTGTGGTTTGCTCATTTATACTTTTAGGGAGACTCTCCTCCGATTCATTCCCTCCCATCACAGGATGATTGTCCCCAGTTATCTCACTATACCAGTCACTCAATGTCTCTCCTATTCTACAATCCTCAGTTTCTTATCCATAACAGTCTTAATACCTTCCCTTCCCCTTAGTTTTCTAATATAGGCATAGAAGTTTCTAGATAAATTGTTCATTAGTCCTCTTGCACCAATATTATTCTTCATATACCCATCATTTGCTTCTCTCTTTGCTCTTATTAATTGCTTGTTTAGTTGTTTTAAGTATTCCCTACTGCCATTCTGTCTCTTAACTCTGTTGTGTTACCATCTCGCTAGCCTCTTTATTCTTCTCACTTCCCTATTGTAGTATGTAGGTTCGGTACTTATTTTTATTTTCTGCTTTGGAATAAACATTTCAAACTCTTCCCACTTTGCCTCCACCGTAGGGGAAGGCCAAACAAAGTGGCCACGCCAAGGTTTGACAATGTTTTAAGGTAACTTACAATATACGCAAAGGCATCAAAATCAGGTGTTACAAAGTTAAACTATCCTACTATATACCACAATTTTTTTAGTTAACTTTGCATTACGTTTAGTACAAAAAATAACCAGTTTTTCAAAAAGTGGCCACTTAGCTTCGAAAAAAAGAAAATGAGTGATAAAAAACACTTTAAATTTCTTTATTGTAACAAAAAGTCATATAACTTGCAAATAATAGAAAGTAAAACGGGCAAAAGGCACTTCAATTGAAATTTTCGCAAACAAACGAATAGCTGTTTCATTCAACTCCATCACATAGTTTGTGAGCCCAAAAATAACACATTTGGCACTTCATCTATCGTTCTTGTGATTTTGAGCTGAAAAACTTTCGTTGCAGTAGAGTCAATGCGTATATTCTTGATCATCGTCATCATTAAATAACACTCTTTTTGGATTAGATTTCCTGCGATTGGTGGTTTTCTGTCTAGCATTGGCTTCCTTCATTTTTTGTTTTCTTCTTTTTATTTGTTTTTGCAACTTCAAGTACATTTTTATATGCACTTGATGTGAACAACTTGAATAACCCTGGTTTCGGCTTTTGCATTTGCTTTTTCCTGCCATTGTTGCCCGACGATACCCTTTGGGCTCACAGAAAAAGAAGATTCCGGTCGTTGAAATACCACCACAAAATAGAAATAATTTAATTACTTTCGTTTTTTGATAATTGTTAACATTCTCACTTCAGCTTCACATGATAATAAAGCATCTGTTGAAAACATTAATAATCTCCGAGGAACAAACAGAATCCGCGCGCAGCAGACAGTGGCCGTCCCTTGTAACTCATTGTCATGATCTATGAACTCTAGAGAACTATAGTAGTCCTTGCTAGCCAGTATGGATACGCATCCACCAATTGCTCCTCTGTCTCTGCGGTACACTCTGTAACTTCAAGGAAAACCTCATTGTCTAGTACTCCTTCTCTTAACCAAGACTCTACCCCTGTAATCACTTGTGGTTCATGTATCTCTATTAAGTTTGCAAATTCTATCACTTTGTTCTACATTTCACCAATAACACCCTTATTTTTGGCTTGGTTGTATTTTCAGCATTAACCTTTGTCTTTCCAGTTGTACCCAACTCCGTTATCATTTCATTATTATTAATAATTAAATTGCAATGGAGCGCATGTTCCGGTGGCAATTTCCTTAAACACCCATCATCCCCCTTTTCTGCATCCACATGCATATACCCTTTACAAATTTTAACATTAAATTCTTTCTACGTTTTTGGCAAATTATTCATCATTTCTCTTGGTAACTTATTCCAATCGCTGACACCCTTACCTAAAAAAGAGATTCTTCCTATACCCTTGTGTCTGAAATCGATTGCCAGCTTGTGGTCATGGTCATCTTTTTCCTTCCATTCATTACTTTCAATTCATTAGCTTCATCTGTTTCTTTAGCACTTGTATTTTTTCCTATAGTGCATCTACAAGCAGTATCCCTTTGATCACTTATTTTTATCCCCTCACCAGCAGCCCCTAACCTAACCCTTACCCTATCATAACTGGAAGTGGGCTCCCTTTCTGCTTTAGCTAACAACTCAGGAAGTACTCCCTTCCCCCTTCTATTTAGGTGTAGGCCATGCATTGTAAAACCCCGAGTACCAGTGGTGTTTACAGGCACAACCCCCAAGACAAAACTAATGCCTCTTCCAAGTAGCATCCCTGTTTCCTCGTTTACCCGCCTCACAGCATACTTCAATTGTGGCCGGTCATGGCGACTGAGGACCTGCATGAGCTCCACCCTGGTATGCTGTGCCTCCTTCACCACCTTCCTCAGGTTACTCTCAATACTATAACTCGCGTTTCTATCAATACTATTTCCCGCACCTCCCTCTATCACTACTTTAATGAAGTTCCTGCAATTAACCACGGTTCCAGTTTCGAATGCGCGTTTTCTGTCTATAATATTGTTAATAGTAAGTTGCGTATTAGGTTATCTATTTAAATGTTAAAAAGTTTGATGATGGTCCGATTCACATTGCAACGAAATGGTGGATGTTGCATAACATTTATTCCTTGTACTAAATTGTTCAGTTTGTTTAATGTTAAAATGTTTGATATAAAAAACTTTGTACTATCAGAGCAAAACGAAATAATTTTCGAAATATTGCGTAATTTATAAATAACGATTCTTACTAAGCAAAAAATAGTATTTATTTTTTAGGGGTTTTTGGCCATTAATTTGGGTGATTTTAGGGGTTTTAGACTTAAGCTTTAGGGGTAAAAAAACTTTTGAGTTGGCAACCCTGAGTGGACGCCTCCTGTCTCGGGATTAGTCGGTCATATTCGGACAGATGCCATGGAAGTGTTTAGGAAGAGTTAGTATTTGTTGAACGTGTCGAAAAGTAATGTAAAATATGTGTCCAAACGTAAGCATTAGTTGTAGTCTCCGTCCACACTATTTTCGCCATACCAAAACACAAATGTAATCTTAATGGTACAGAAAAGGTGGCAACCCTGGAAACCCGGTGACCGCCCATTCAGGCCTGCTATTCCGAAAGACACCGCCCTCAATTCGGGGAGGTTACACTCTCGAGACACCCAGTCAGCCGCCATAACGTAAATCTATGTAGTCGCGAACCCCGTACTTCCAATTGGCGTAGCCCACTCTGAGAGACCCTGGTTTGCAGGACAGCGCCAACTCTTTTGAGGGTGCTGCAAGATGTCTGGTGAAGCCTGGACGAGTGGGTCGTGTCGTTTTCTGTTAGGCTAGTGATCGGAGGCGTGCTTTTTGTTTGTTTCACTCAGTTCGCGTGGTCTTGGTTTCGCATTGATCACCGCGCGCCGTGCCTTGCACTAGTGCGAATCAGAAGCGGCCAGACTGCTCTGGCTCCGCAATCGCCACGACGCGGGTTCGCATCCCGTGTGCCGCCATACAGACTTCCGCTCCCCAAATCACTCCAGGTGCATGCCGGGATGGTTTTTCCAAAAAAGCGATGGCCGAATTGCTTCCCGTCCTTGTTCCCAGTACTATCCCGTCTCTAATGACGTGGCAGTTGTATTTCTCGGTGACTTTTTTCTGTGTGAGGTTTATCCTCATTACTCAGTTCCTGCTGCACCGTGAGTGTCGTCTGTTTCTGTTACGCGCAGCAAGTGTAATTCACGCAGACAAACAACTACACGCAGTTACAACATGAAAAATATATGTACAATTAAATCATAGAGTACTTAGGACTAATTGCGTATCGTGGTGATATTCTTTTCTGTGGTTGTGATTAATGTGTTGAAGTCCGATATGGTAGCGGCAGAGGTACCTAAACAGGCCTCGTATCCAGTCAACATGGCCGCGAGAAACCAGCGAATACTAAAGAGAACTGGTTCCGTATGGGACTTTCGCCGCCGAGGGCCCGCTTTCCCCGCTGCCACTCAGTAGACTCGCAGCCATGGCCGCGCGCAGCTGGCTGCTCCTCGCCGCCGCCAGCCTGGCCTGCGCAGGGCTGCCACCACACCCACACCAGGTAAACACTACTCGCACGTTGGCAAGATTCAGTGTATGCTTCAGGTCTCCGCTTTTAGTCCTGTGCCTACTTATTCTGTCTGGCTGACGATTGACTGAGCGCAAGCTGTCGGCGGGCGCTGAGTTTGTTGATCGAGTTGTGCTGTGTGCTGAGCGGTGTTATTGAGTGTGAGAGAGCAGACGTGAAATACCTCGGCATAACAAGTTCAACTGGGCAGGACACACTGGATATAAAATCCTTCACTTGTTGCAGAGAATGATGATATAATTTACCATAGAAGTAGAGGAATTGCTTTAGAAAACTTTGGGCAGACCCTTGTCTGAATATGGTGGCGTAGTATGGAAACCACATTTTGGGTATCAAATACAGGAGTTGGAGAGGGTGCAAGAAAGGGCTGATAGATTTCTTTCTGGAAATTATCGCAGAATGCAATCAGTAATAGATATGATAAAAGAGCTGGAATCGAAATTAATTGCAAGACAGGAGGAGGGTGAAGAGAGTCATGTCATGAGAGTGTGTAAGGCGTATATTGCTGATGAGGGATGGAAATATATTGGTTTAAGAATTAGGAGTAGTGCATGGAAAGGAAAAGGTGACCATGACCACAAACTAGCACTCAATTTCTGGCACAAGGGTGTGGGAAGATTTTCTTCCGTAGGTAAGGGAGTCATGAATTCGAATAAGTTATCAAGAGAAATGATCAATAATTTACCAAAAACGATGAAAGGATTTAAAGCTGAAATTTTTACAGGACAAAAGTAAGCGGGAAGAGGAAAGGTAAAGAGTAGGTGTGATAGTAAATTGCCACCGGAGCTCCAGCGCAATTAAATTTCGTAACTGTGTTTTCCATCGGAGATTTGCAAATAGAGGAAAGGATATGACTGATTGCTGAAATTTCAAAGTCTATGTTTTTGCGTTTGCAGTCTATAACGTAGCGCTGCGTTTCCGAAGGTGCTTCACTAAGTTATATGTGTACCAGCCAGCAACGTGAGCTCGGTCTCCCTCGCCACTGGCGCCACCTGCTCACGGGCCAGGAGCGACTGCGGGAAATCGAATTCAGAATCAATGGCGCGACCGGGATTCGACTTTCCCTGCTCTAATGACCTCGACGTCGACGAGGCGTGAGGTCATAAGCGGGCAAAACCCGCATTTACCCTTCTTTCCATATAATCACGTTTATTCAATGGAGTCCATAAGTTTTTAGACGAACAATTTTTTTGGTTTCTGAAACTATTAACGTGATCTTTGGTACTTGATTTAATTAACTAACTAATTAATTTAGTTTAATTTAATTATGATTAGTTTAATTCTTCGGTGACAATTTCCGTGGACATCTTAATTTCTCTCACTGTTTCGGGTGAATTGTTCAGCAGATAACACATTCTCCGTATCGTTTTATTTCCGTCTTTCCAACATTTATTTCATTACGACACCGACATTGAGGCCGCTGGAACAGTCGTCTTTCTGACTGACCGAGTGATACGAGGCCTCCACACCTGCGAGTCGAGGCATCGTCGCTCGCCGTTATTTCTGAACGGAACAGTGCATGTCAGTCACGTGATTGTCAAGCGGTTACACACTGGGCGGTTTCGTCCGCGCCGGAAATTTCTCCGTCGCCGCCCTTCAGGTTGTGGCGCAAGGGATTAAATGGGAGCTTACACACTGGGCGGAGGGGAAAACCTGCGGCAGCGCTGCCGTCAACGGCAGGTATGCAACCACGCGCTGCCACTACATTCGACGGTTGTTTGACCGCCCCAGTCCAGACAGTGGCCCATGTGGCCAGAAGCGGCACACTCGGCGGATTTTCAACCGCTTGTGCGTTTTCAGTCTGTGTAAAGTTATCATTTTTTGAATTTAAAAATCGTAATATGTGTTAAGTGGTGATAGATAATGATATTCTCATTTCGTTAGTGGAAGCTAGACCAGTTCTAAGAGACAAAACAGTGGTTTCTTTTAAAGATCGGGACGCTACCAGGAACTCTTGGAAAGAAGTGTGCCTTGAAAGTGGAATGATTTTGAGAAATTGAAATTTTTACCGCTTCAACTAGAACTTGAAAAATATTGAATCACATTTTATAGAAAGATTTTGGTTTTTAATAGTATATAACCTTATATCTTAGACATTTGCCAAGGAACACTTTCAACATTCAAAATTCTGTCGCTCGACATTTTGAGACCTTTTTTTTTATTTTATTTTTTAACACAGCATTGACGAATACAGTGAGACAAGCTGTTTAGTAAATTCGGCATCATCTTCGCCATTTACTTTCGATTTATCTTTGTAAAGTAATAATTTTTAAAACACTCAACAAATTACAACTTAAGCAAAAATATTTAACTAGTCGATTGTGCTTGTAAGAATAAAAGCAATGTAGAGTAAACTCAACAGTGATGAGTCGATTACACAGTGAAGTATATGTATTAGTTACAAATAAATGTAAGTATTAGCCATTATATGGCATAGTGTATTTTTCAAACTTTTCTTGTACACCTAAATGAGTTTTCACACTAATTAACATAAAACAAATATAGGGGATTGGAATTATATAAAATTAAATGTTTATCTGTAGTAGTTCCATGAGAAGTCTGCTTACTTCAAGGTGATTTCCAGGATTTCCACACCTTAAATACCATTCATCAACTGGGTATTTCTCCTTTGAATTCCGTACTTTACTTTCACAAGCAATTGTCGAAATAAACATCTCAAAATAACTGAAAAACTTGGTGTCGTCGTTCCTCAAATATTCTGTTCTCCTTTGGTTTTACATTTCCTATTTCTATGGCGACTGAACCGTCAAAATAACAATTTAAAAACCTAACTACGAAGTAATAAACGTTAAATTAACTAAATAATTTCTAATTTCACAAAATGAAACTCAAGTTATCAAAAGCAAAGTACTGACGCTCGACCACGTCATCTTTTACCTGCCCTTCATAGCAGCGGAGGTCTTACCGCTGAAATAGCAGCGGACGTTCTACCGCTGAATGTGTAAACACCTCAAATTCTATAGGCGGCAGCGGTTAAGTTTCCGCTACGGAAAAAGCCGCCCAGTGTGTAACCGGCCTTATTCTGTTTCTCGTCGTTTTGAGATTAGAGTTTTCAACCGCATTATTTTTCTTTTACATTCTTTAAAATGACAAGTAATTCAGATTGCGTTTGTGATAGTGATACACCATGAACTCCGAAGAAAGCAAAATGGAAGAAACCTAAACAATTACAAAAATATGAAGATTTATGGGAGAAAACATATAATGCGATAAGAAGGGATCCTCAAAATAAATTCTTTGTGAAATACGATTTCGACGCTGTGAGTTTTACCATTGCGTCAGCTGGGACTATAAAATAAACAGGTACGTCAATTAATATCGATTGTCAAACATCTATTGTGAGCAGGATCTTTTGTTGAATAAATTATAATTTAGTGTTAAATTATGCTGCACTGGCCAGAGGCATACGGTTAATAATCATACTTTAATATAAAGTATAATACTTTATTTTTGGTCGGTACATTTTAACATAACCATAAAGATGCGGAAATAATTTTTTTCTGGTAACTATGCAATTCAAGGAACGTTATTAATTTCCAAACGACGTATTGGTGCTTATGATGAAACTAAATGAATCGGAAAATGGTGGGAACGGAGAAATAGCTCGTCCTTAAATGTAATTAAAAATGAGTTATTCCTTTATTTGTAATTCTAGATTCAGAATGTGGGACCACTCTGAAATAAACCAAAAATTAATAATTAGCTTGTCCGGTGAGCGCGAAAATATATGTATTTAAGGCAATAAATACCTAAATTTAAAACTACCTTTTTTTGTCTTTCATATATTTTTATTTTGATCTTCAAAACACAAATACACTTTATTATTTTCTAAATAAGTTGGCAACCTTACTTGGGAGTTTGTGAAATATGGCGGTTGAACACGCGTTAAGTTTCAGTACGTGTAATTAGTAACCAGTAAGTTTCTTTATCGTTGCAAACGGGTTTTAATTCATATTTGCTTTAGCAGAGCGTTGTCTGAGATGCCATATAGAGGTCTGAGTTATTTCTCTTCTGTAGTTTCTCGCCGTGTGATGAGTCGCCACTGCTTGTCTCATAAACAGTGTAACTTCCTGTATTTAAAAGACGAATACTCTTAGGTTCAATATACTTTCTATGATGTCAGAAAAAGTTTTTGTTGAAAGATTGTTTGCTGTAATTTTAATTAAATGTTCTAGATTCTGTGTTTACTATGTTGTAGACAAACTAGCATGCGGTTGTCTGTCAGCACTGGCAGGTGAAACATTTTCAAACGATATGGCAATTTTTATTTATTTTTTACTTTTCTTTTACTTATGGCTTTGAACCACGTCGACGTCGAGGTCATTAGAGGCGGGATGGGACTGGGGACAAGGAACGGGAAGGATATCAGCCATGGCTTTTTAAAGGAAGCATCCCAGTGTTCGCCTGGAGTGATTTGGGGAAACCATGGAAAACTTAAATCTGGATGCCCGGACGGGTATTCGAACCGGAGTCCTTCCGAATGCGAGGCCAGAGCGTTAATCACTCACCCACCACGCTCGGTGGTAGAATTTAAAAACAAAGTTGTCTCTTGTAATTGGGTCCTTTGGATTATGGAGAGCTAACGTGTTTTATTGTAAACTAGCATTTTCGTACTTTTGTTGTGCATAGTGATGCGTTTTAATTTTGTTTTTACTATAGTAGGAAAACATTCGCGTTTAAATCTTACTCAACAGCTTCTTCGCGCTTAGTGTTGTGATGGTTTGATTAACGTGTTACCTTTATTCTAATGAACTCTGTTCAGAAAACTGAAGACATAAACAACTAAGGTTTCGTAGTCGAGAACAATATAACAGAATCCGAGGACGGCAGTGTTTGCCTGTAATGTTTCGTTGGTCTGTTAAGGTTCTCTGGCGTCTGTATATTCAGAGAAGGCCCCCTGAGCCCAATCAGCACCGAGCAGGCAGGATTCAATGCACTCGACCACTGCCTGTTGCCACGAGCCAGGACTCAGCGGGTTAAGCAAACTGATGCCATATCTTCCAAAATTATTTCCAGCTGAGATGCACAGAAAAAGGAACTGGAATCAACGGCAGAACACTTAACCACCTGAAAATCGCCGATGATGCTGATGGACTGGAAACTGCAAACCTTGGTTACGGATCTCGTCTCCGAGTGTAAAGCAGTTGGCCTGAGCATCACTTTACCAAAAACAAAAGTTATGTCCAACAAATGAGCAAGAGCGGGAAATGGATAGATAAATATCTTCAGACGACAGATACTAAACACAAATGTGTTTTTCAGATTGTTGCTGGGTTTACAGGTACTATTTACTACACCCAGTGTAATCTGTAACTGAGGAAGTAAATAATGAAATAATAATCAGCTGTCTGATACCGGCTGCATCCTGATATCGCATATCTTTGTTCCCGTAATTAGTTGTGACTGTATCTAGTGTTAAACTGTCTCCCAGATGCGGCCTCAAATTATATCAAGAAGCTGCAGAGAATACAAAACAAGGCGCTGAAGATAGCAATCCACATGCCAACGAGATCCTCCACGAGACAGCCTTTTTAGATTGTTTGCTGATGATGCGGTTATTTATAGGGAAGTAAGAAATTTGGCAGATTGCTTAGAAATTCAGCGTGATCTGGATGTTATTTTGGCTTGGTGCGCAGAGTGGCAACTTACTCTAAATTGTAAAAAGTGCAAGACAATGAGCATAACTAACAAAAAGAATCCAATTGTTCAGAAATACGAGTTAAACAATACAGTTATTGATATGGTCGATTCTATTAAATATTTGGGAGTAACAGTACAAAGGAACATGAAATGGGACATACAAATTAATTCGTTAGTAGGTAGAGCAAATTCTATGCTGCGATTCATAGGTCGAATCTTGAAAAATTGTAATGATCAAACAAAGGAAATAGCGTACAAATCTCTTGTGTGTCCACATTTGGATTATTGTTGTGCTATTTGGGACCCGTTTCGTAAGGGGTTGATCGAAAGTATAGAGCCGTGCAGAAATCTGTTTAAAAACCTGGGTGTTCTAACCATGCCAGCACAGTATGTATACTCTGTATTATCATTTGTAGTGGAAAATCCTGAACACTTCAATCTTAATGCTGACATGCATAGCCATAATACTAGGAATAAATATAATATTCACAAGGATTACAAATCACTGTCAATTGTACAGAGAGGGTTAACATTTACTGGAGCTTCCTTATTCAATGTCTTACCAACAGAAATTAAATGTTACCTACAAAAACCCAACTACTTTAAGTCCAAACTGAAAGAGTTTCTGCTTCAGAACCCATTTTACTCTGTGAAAGAATTTTCTTCTTGGAATTTGGTAACTAAGAATGACTGATAAAATAGTATATATGGTGTATGGAAGGGGAAGGTGACAAAGTTGTCCACAATTACTAAAATGATATATGGTTTTTCTTTCTGTTGAAACTTTTGACAATTTAAGTAATTATTGTGGTTACAAAATTCCACTCATATAAAGTAACTAACATGGGATAGCATGCATTCAAAAACTGCTGTGAAAAATTATCATACTAACAGGTTGTTAAGTAATTGACTGCTTATGAGTTGTTGGTAATATAATTGATATTGTTAATAAGTGTGTGTACTGTTCCACATAAATAGCAACTAACATGATATAATATGTAGTCGCAAATCACAGTGAAACTTATCATGGTTACTCGTTGTAAGAAAATAACTGATTATTAGATGCTGGTAACAAGTGTATACACTGTTCCACATAATAAGTATTAATTAACTCGGGATTGTATTTGTAGATAACAGGAGATATTGGTTATACTAATGGGTTGTAGCTAACTTGTTGTCAATATATAATAACATTATCAATTATATAGTAATATTGACATTACAAATAAGTGTATGTACTGTTCCACATCCCCGAGATTATTCTCACATGGGATCAAAGTGAACATATCTATCTATCTATCTATCTATCTAGAGAAAATATAGAGAAGAGCCGCTCGATTCGTAACCCCTTGCTACAATCCTTATGAAAGCGTCACAGAACTGATTAGTAGACTAGGTTGGGAGTCTCTGGTAGATAGACGACACACGTTTCATTTAAACTTATTTGTAAACATGCGTACTCCCACTTTCACTTTTGAGTGTAGTGGAATACTTCGTCCACCAACCTATTTGAGTTGGAATGACAGGAAAGCTAAGATTAGAGAAATAAGGTCCCGGACTGATTCTTATATGAATTCTTTTTTCCCTCGTACCATTAGGGATTGGAATGCACAGCAAAGAGATTAGCTTTGGTGCTGACTGCTGAGCACCCTCTGCCACCCACAATTTTGTGAATTGCAGAGTATATATGTAGATGTAGATTTAGATCCCGAGACTTCGGGATAGACATAAGGAAATGGCAAGTAGGTTCTACCAAAAAACTGAGGTGAGCGACAACCATCTTATTCGCTCCCTAGCACAGTACCTTATAAACGAGGGTCCACATAGAAGACCACTCCAGCTGCTGACAGAAGAAAACGAGTCAGAAAACCACAAATATCCACAGTGCGAGAGGAAAGCACTTACACTGTTACATTAAATTAAATACATTTAAAAAACAATAAATAATTTTAAAAATAAAAAAGTAAAAAATATTAAAAAATAAAACAATATAAATACATAAAAAAGGACTCAACGAAACGAAAAATATAGAAACTAAAATATACACTTATACGGAGACAGCAAATAAAAGAAGGCAATTCTGACAAGAATCCCTTAACCCTAGGGCTGAGGAAAAGCCTCGCGTGGGTTCCGGGAGGCTGTTATGAAATGCTGAGCCGACGGCATCTAGCCACGCGATATCGTCAGGAAGAAGAAAAATCGGCAGCGTCGACTCCTGTATAGAAACACACAAACACAACGCGGAAAATTCGTCGAGACTGGACCAGCAGTCCAATCAAGTAACTAAGTTTACATGATTTACCAGAAAAGTCTAGACTCGATATGAGAGACCGAGCGTAGTGGGTGAGCGGTTAACGCTCTGGCCTCGCATTCGGGAGGACGCCGGTTCGAATACCCGTTCCGGCATCCAGATTTGGGTTTTCCATGGCTTCCCCAAATCACTGCAGGCGAATGCCGGGATGCTTTCCTTCAAAAGGCCATGGCCGGATTCCTTCCCGTTCTTGTCCCCAACGCCATCCCGCCTCAAATAATCTCGACGTCGACAGGGCTTAAAGTCATAGGTAAAAAAAAAAAAAAAAAAAAAAAAAAAAAAAAAAAAAAAAAAAAAAATGAATAAGAACTAAACTTTGATGAGCAAAATCCATGTCAGAGTAGTCATTGAGGATTTGTGGGCGTGGACAGTCAAACACGGACAGCAAACCTGAAAACATCTGATGACCACAGACTACCACTGCACACGTGACTGCAGGCCAGGGAGCGTTAGCGCTGCACCCCCCACCACGGGATCAGTCAGTCATCAAACAAGTCACGAATGGCAGACGGGGGTACCCTAGAGTGAATTTGCTGAAAATATGTGACAGTCGCGCTATCCAAGGACGCACCGATGAGTGGAAGGAACCATAGTCGTTGGCACGGTCCTAAGGACTAACAGCTCTGCATTCAGTGCTTCTGTAGGTTCGAACATATGGATGAAACGACCGACAGAGAATTCAACTTTACAACGGGACAGTACCACACGCCGTTCCAAGACACAGCCCTCCCCAGACCACTCCGTCGCCCCCTCACAAGCGCGATGGTGGCTGGTCTCTCCAGGCGCGGCGAGACGGACGTACATCACTAGATTAGATTTGCTAGCAAATGAAGATAGTCTCGGGGATGTGGTACATCACTTATAATCATTAATTAAATAAATAATATTACCAGCTACTGATTACAGGTTGGTTACTTAACATGTCGTTAGTATATTCACTTTCCAATGTTAACTGCTATATCCCATGTTGATTACTGTAAACGAATGCGCTTTCCATATACTCTAGTTGCTGCATTTGTAAACAGTTTCTACAAAAAGAAAGTCATTCACTATTTTAGTGAATGTGAAAACTTTATCTCTTTGCCCTTCTGCACCCCAAGAACATATAATATTTTGTCAGTCATCTTTAGTTACGAAATACTAAGAGCAAAATTCTTTCACAAAGTGAATGGGTGGTGAAGAGTGTTAGGTTTCTATAGATAACATTTTATTTCCTGTGGTAAGACAGAGAATAAAGAAGCTCCAGTGAAAACGAGTTTGAGAATGTTATATTTATTCCTAGTATTATAGTTATGTATGCTAGTTGGCGCTGAGACTAAAATATTCAGGATTCTCTCCAACAAATGGCAGTAGGGAGTATACGCAAGTATGTACGCCTATATTTCTAAATAGATTTCTGAACGACGTCCGTGCACTTTGCGACAAATAACTCTTAAGAGTACTATCTGTGACTTAAATACCATCTCTGCTTGTTAGTTTCTCTCCAGGAGATGCCATATGGGCACTACTTGCTTCTTGACAGACATATGTGCGGCTATTTCCCTTGTTTCTTATTTTAACTATTAAGAATATTTCATTCGTAGATTGCTTGGGCAATTGTTTCTCCCATTGCCAAGGCGTATCTTTGTCAGATATCTTAATTACTGGCTTCCGAAGGCGGTGATGCATTAGCACTGGTGGGCGGTAATTTACAGTATGAGGAAATAAAAATAGTAAAGAAATACATGTTCTTCCATATTTAAATGGCAGCTTGGACAGTTTTCAGTCCCTCAAACCAATTTTCGGCAGTCGCATCGCTTGAAAAATAGGTCTATTTGCACATTTTTACTTGCTGATATTTTTTGTCACATGAACACTGATTCTGTTCAATTTGCGTGAATAAATGATACCCGCCTGGGTATAAATCCAAAGGCACTGTTAGCCTTAGAGGTCGTTAGGCCTCTAAAGTACGTTTCTCTGTCTACACCGACGTAGAGGATTATATAGACCCTTGTGCGCTTTTAGTCGGACCGAGCGTGGTGGCCTCGCATTTGGGAGGACGCCGCACAGTGGGCTAGAATCGTAAAAAGCTGGCCAAAATATAAAAAGTTGTTCAATTTGTACCAAAGTTAGTATGTAAAGGTTATCGAAGTTGCTGATTAAGAATATAATATCAAAAAGTGAAAAAAGAAAATGGCGGATCCAATATGGCGGACAAATATTGATAAAAGTCGTTTTATTCATATAAAAGTAATTTTTGTGGAATTATCAAGGTTGCCAGAGTTGTTCAATTTGTACGAAAGTTAGTACCTAAAGGTTATCGAAGTTGCTGATTAAGAATATAATATCAAAAAGTGAAAAAAGAAAATGGCGGATCCAATATGGCGGACAAATATTGATAAAAGTCGTTTTATTCATATAAAAGTAATTTTTGTGGAATTATCAAGGTTGCCAGAGTTGTTCAATTTGTACGAAAGTTAGTACCTAAAGGTTAACGAAGTTGGTGATTAAGAATATGGTATCAAAAAGTGAAAAAACAAAATGGCGGATCCAATATGGCGGACAAAAAATGGTAAAATTCTTTTTATTTATATAAAAGTCAATATTTAGAGGTTGTTGTAGTTAATGGTTAAAGATATAAGCTCAAAAAAATGGAAATCTCGAAAAAAAGTACCAAACAGAGGATAGAAAATAGTATAAAATATTACAATTTTTTTATTTCAATTACAGTTATTCAGTTAGTAAATTGTTTGTGACTATAATTAAAAGTTGTCGTTTTATTCTTCTTTTTTATCTTCATTATCTTCTTCTTCTGCATCTTCAGCTGAATCGTTATCATCTTCAAAGACTGTTTCCTCATCATCTACATCGGAATCTTCCGGCACAGTAACTAAGAGGGCAACGGCTTCTGACGACAAATTGTTCAGTTTTTTTGATGATTTGCGTAGAGAAGAAATGTGGAAGTCTGTGGTTGCCAACAATCTCCTGAACACGTCTTACATACTCTTAAGTCCGGAAAACTTTCGAGAAAAACTTATGTGATATTGCTTTATCAACTTATTGGTTGAGTTTTGAGCATCCTCCGACAGTTCATATTATTATTAATTTATTTAATACTTATTTCTTAACACGTATTTGAAAGTATTTAAAAGTAACTCCACAAAGTGTGTAGAATATTTGTGTTTCAAAAAAATGTACTTTTTCATTATTATTAATGAAAAATTAACATAATATTAATAATTTCATTTTTTTAAAATAAGCAAACATTTTGCAAGCATCGCTTAAAACGTGGTTCAAAGTCGGAGTTGGTACTAGTAGGTGGATTTGAAGGTTAATTCACTAAGGTAATAATATATACTTGCGGACACAGTGCAAAAGAAAGCGGAATATCGTGGAATTCGTAACTTATCTCTATTTTTTAAGCACATTTTAAAATTTTCTCGCGCATTTTCCGGTATTAAGTTAATCAAAAAACAGATGTGTAATTAATGATTTAATAATGAGATAAATGTATTTTAATTAGTACATACTGCCTGGAACACCGTCCATATTTAAAATCTTCGTTTCACTTACACAGAACACAAATATTTATCTTTAACGACAATACTATTTTGTAGCCTGGTCGGCTGCATGCACCGCTAGCAATGAAGTGCCGACTTTGACATGAAATATAAAGGAGGAAATGAACAATTGATCTTCCAAACAATCGGTATTCAGTAGTTCCAACATTACTTTAGCCAACCTGATAGTCGAAAATTCCCATCCAAAACTTTTTTTTCCCCTTTTTGGCCACGTTTTTAAGATTCTGGCCCACTGTGCGCCGGTTTGAATCCCCGTCCGGGAATCCAGATTAGTGTTTTCCATGATTTACCCAAATTATTTCAGGCGAATGCCGGGATGCTTCCTTCAGATGCCATGGCCGAACTCCTTCCCGTTCCTTCCCGTCTCTAATGACCTCGACGTCGACAGGGCGTAAGGAAAAAAAAGGGACGTTTAGTTTGACTCCGTAGACATAGCCAGGTTTTCTACAAATTGCGATTAGTGTGCAGGTAAATGCTAAACAGCAACAATGAATGAAACAGGTGAGCAGTTTCAGAAAATCGAAAATCTTCAAGTTTGTGGGCAATAAAACACAGTGTCTACTAAAGGTTAAATTAAGTGTTATACAAGCACCGTCGGAGTTTATTGATATAAAAGTAAAGAGTAGTTTATAGAGTTTTCTCTGTGCGGTTGTATCTGCGCTTGCCGTGCTTGCTCCTGGTGACAGTGGCGCGACTCAGCTGCACTCTGCCGGCGGCGTACAGAGCTAGCGTGTCGCATCCAGCAAATCAACAGCAAGTTGAACGTTTTCGTCGTCCCAAGATATACTTCAGCGGTCCAACATAACTCAGCTAACAATATAAATTTTAAATCAGTATTTGAAATTTTATGAAAAAATAGAAGCATTACCAAATTCGGAAGCCATACTAAACGGGTACAAACACATGTTTTTTAAATGGTTTTACGCCTCGTCGACGTCGAGGTCATAAGGTGCGGAATGGAACTGGGGCCAAGGAACGGGAAGGAATTCGGCCATGGCCTTTGAAGGAAGCATTCACCTGGAGTGATTTGCGGAAACCGTGGTAAACTCAAATCTGGATGCCTCGACGGGGATTTGAACCGGTGTCCTCGCGAATGCGAGGCAGAGAGTTAACCACTTACCCACCACGATCGGTCACAAGTTATGGCAGAAATATAAAGTATGGCCAGCTGGAATAGAAGAGACGGGCGTAAGTGTAGTGAAGGTGCTGAGACGTCGCGTTGCGCAACTGGCAGAGCCAACTGGGTCGCGGCCGTTGGCTCATCCGAGGGGAAAGTCGGAGAGAGGGACAGTGAAAGGGCGTGCTCTCGCCGCGCGTTGCAGTGCGCAGACCTAAACGGAGATCTGTTATGAGCACTAAACCACAATCTCACATCACTTAAAAACAACGTACATTTAAAACGGTTTGAAAATTTAGAGTCCGGTTTAAAATGTGAGGTTTAATTTATTTTAATTTAATTGCGATGGATCGCACCCTACACATCCATTTCACCGCTTTCCTCCACCAATCTTCATTTGTCCTCTACAAATTTAAAATTTAAATTCTTTAAACGTTTTTGGTAAATTATTAATTATTTCTGTTGGTAACTTATTCCAATCCCTGATCTCCTTACGTAAACAAGAGAATCTTCCTACACCCTTGATCCTGAAACCGAGTGCCAGCTTGTGGTAATGTTCATTTTTTCCCTTCCGAGTATTACTTTTAAGTGTTACACCAATATGTTTCCACGCCTCATCACCAATATACGAGCCTTGTACACTTTCATCAGCACACTACTGCGAGCGGATACAACTGTCTGCCTGTGTAAGCCACTTTAAATTCAGCTAATCTACCTGAGACTTATTTTGGCACATTTCAGTCGCTTGCATTATGTCCTGGGACTTGTTATTTTCTGTTGTTCATTCATACTAATCGTCACTTTTCAGTCGATGTTTCGTTTGGTTCGGCGTGCGGGGTAGCGAAGGTTCGATTCTGGGTGCGGGAATATCATCGTGGCGTCCAATTTAACGTGTGTCACTTTAATAGCACCAACTAACCAGCAAGGAAGTAGTCAGTAAAGCAGTATTTTCTCCAAACAGTGCAGGCAATATTAAAAACAGCGAGAATTTTTGTAGTAAGCAGTCGCATACATATCTTAACGATTGAACGAATATTCTCAGTATATAGGAGAGTTTACATTAAGTGAGTTTCGTACGTCGTGATTTGGTAGGAAGCAGCCTGTCATTGATCAAGAAACTCAGCAATTATTTACTGTGAGGAATGGCGTCATCCGTGGTAGGTGGAAAATGTCGAATATTTGGTAGAGTAAAAAACTAGAGGCACAGCTAATGACGAAGAACTAAATCATGGAAAACACTAATCTGGATTCCCGGACGGGGATTCAAACCGGCGTCCTCCCAAATGCGAGGCCACCACGCTCGGTCCGACTAAAAGCGCACAAGGGTCTATACAATCCTTCGTGTTTGTACGCAGTTTACAAGTGATGCAGTTGCTTCCCCCTCGAAGCATAGAACTCGGAGACATGAACGGTTCTGAGGATTCCTTAGAGTTGGAACGTTAAACCGCAGCTTAAACTGCGACCGGTGCGAGGCTTTGCGCATAAGGGATCGTCCATAAACTACGTGGCCTGGCTCGGAAAGTCATGCCCCCTCCCCCTTCCCCACGTAGCCCAGCGTATCCCCTCCCCACCCTAGACAAATCACGTAGCAGCAGCACGGACGTCGGAACACCCAATCTCGACTGCACTCGTGGCTACGCTTCACACCTTACTTAGAAAAAAATATGTTTCTCTTTTGAAGTGAAAATATAAAGAATATGAAAGGAAAAAAAGTATTTTAAAATTTGGGTATTTATTGCCTTAAATACAGATTTTCGTCCTTAAAGGACTAGCTATTAATTTTTGGTTTCATTTCAGAATGTTATAGCAGGTACCACATTTTAAGTCTACAGTTATAAATAAGTGAACAACTCATTTTTATTTAAATATAAGGACGCTCTGTTTGTCCGTTGCCATCATTTTTCATTTCATTTAGTTTCGTCGTAAACACTAATACGTCGTTTGGAAATTAATAGCGTTTCTTGAAATGTATACTTTACCAGAAATAAATTATTTCCGTGTACCTTATGGTTAGGATAAAGTATACCCAACAAAAATAATGTATGATACTTTATATTAAAGTATGATTATTACCCCACGCCTCTGACCAGTGCAGCATAATTTAACACTAAATTATAATTTATTCAACAAAAGATCCTACTCACAATATTTTGAAAATGATTGAAAATCGATTTTGACTGACTTACCCTTGAGTCCCAGCCGTCGCAATTCTAATACAGCGAATAGGATTCGCAAAGAATTTATTTTCTGGATCCATTCTTATGCAGTTATATGTTTTCTCCCACAAATCTTCAAATTTTTCTAATTGTTTAGGGTTCTTCAATTTTGTTTTCTTTGAAGTTATTGGTATATCACTTATCACTACCACAGAGTCTGAATTACTCTGCTGTGTTAATAATACAGAAGAAAAATGATGCAGATGAAAACTCCAACCTCAAAACGACGAGAAGCAGAAAAAAGATCAAGGACGCGGGCAGACAGAACATTCCTAGCAGGTGAGGACTTTTTCTTGCACGAAGTTCATGTGTTGTATACTTTACTTGAAATAAACTATTTTCGCATACTATATTGGTGGGAAAAAATATGAAGTATAATCACAAAAAAACAGAGTGTGATTCTTTATTATAGAGTACTAGCTGTTACCCGCGACTTTGTAGGCGTGGACTTTGAATTTAATTGCCAGAATTGGATATAGAAAGCTATTAGTAACATAAGATTTGTCCCACACAACACTGAGTCGGTATAATATGACAGGAAAGCCATCCCTATATCATTCTACCGTCGAACCTGTCTCATGAAGAGAATCAATTTGTAACACATCTTAGAATTTCGCATAACGAAATTAGTTGCTGAGATAGCGAGTTCAGTTGAAGTATATCATACCACCCTTTTAAAGTCATTTTTATAGTCAATTTTGATAATATTTCCCAGTAATATGTCCTATATAAGCGTTTGTTCAAGTGTTAACAGTAAATTCAATAGTTAAAACTACGGTGGCGACTGTGTTAAGAGCTAAGTCAGTACTGTAACACCTTAGGTTTGAACGATCACAGCTAAGATTCAAGTTTGTGCACCAACCCCAGTGCACATCTCAGTCTTACAAGTTTCTATCATATTTAAAAACAAAAAAACAAATGAAGGTGTGGGAGTGAAAAAAAAGAGGGGGCTTACCTGAGGGCAGCTTTATTTCAACATGGTCTTTACTTCTTTCTTCAGCAAAAGCATCTGATTCTTGGGTTCTAATAACTTAAGTTGCTCGTGCTCGTCAAGAGCTACACCTTAGGGCACGTTTACGCCCGGAAGGCATGTCAAAAAAAGAAGACAAAACAAAATGGTGCCGGAAACTTTTAGGCAGACACAAAGTAATAGTACAGTGCAGAGCAAATTGATATCTATACTAAATAATAAGTTTTGTCTCTATACAAAATTTATTAACAAATCATACACTAATAGACTTCGCGAGAAGCACAGCTTGAGCAAGCGACGTAAAATTGCATACTAACACATGCATCCGTCTCTCTGTCACCATTCTATAACTTCTCAATATTTCGTGACTAAAACTGTTATTCATACCGAAAAAAAAATGTCCTCTGTTCTTCCTACAGATACAAAGTATTTCCTTGACAAATCCCATCAATATCGATATATTATAGCCATTTAATCGTCAGAACGTAACAAAAAGACTGGGACTTACTTCCGCATTTATAATATTATAGCTGATACCCGCGACTTCGTATGCGTGGATTAAGAATTTCTTTGCCAGAATCGAATATAGAAAGTTATTGGTAGCGAAGGATTGGCCCCAAACCGAGTCGGCATAATATGACCGGAAAGCCATCACTATATCATTCTGCCATCGAACCTGTCTCTTGAAGAGAATCAATTTCCAACATATTTAAAAACAGAAAAACAAACGAAGGTGAGGGGATGTTGGGGGGGGGGGGGTTAACTAAGGGCAGCTTTATTTCAGCTTGGTCATTTCTTCTTTCTTCAGCGTGAACATCCGATTCTTGGGTTCTAATAACTTTAGCTGCTCGTGCTCTGCTAGAGCTACAACTTAGGCCAGTTTACGCCCGCAAGGCATGTCAAAAAACAAGGCAAAATAAACTGGTGCCAGAAACATTTAAGCAAACACAAAGCAATAGGACAGAGAAAATCGACATCTATACTAAATAATACGTTTTTTCTATAAACGAAATTTATTAACAAATTATACACTAACATAATGCGCGAGAAGCATTGCTTGAGCAAGCGACGTAACATTACAGACTAACACACACATCCGTCTTTCTGTCACCGTTCGATAAGTTCTCAAAATTTCGTGACTATACTGTTAAACATACCAAAAAAAAAAAAAGTCCTGTGCCCTCCCTATAGATTTTCTTGTCAAATTCCGTCAATATTGGTATAAGGCATTTAGTTGTCAAAACATAACAAAAGACAGAGACTTACTTTTGCATTTATAATATTATTACTGCAGATCACACACTCAATCACTGCGAATGCACCCCTGAGGGATCAATATAACGTAAAAAAGTGTACACCTACAGCATTGCAAGACTACCTACGATTTGCGTCGCATTGTACCCCTAACTTAGTGATATCTACAGTTTAACATTCAATCCGAATAACCGACGACCCATGCGTGACTCTTACTATCAAAAACAATTTTTAAAAATCTTAGCCTCCACGGAGATTTGAACCGGGGACTACGATCCAAACATCAGTAAGCAATCGCTTTAACCTCTGAGCTACCTGACCACTAAACAGAAAAATAGAACAGAGACCTCCATATCCAATGCGTCTGTCTATCGGCGTTAGGTATTTTTTCGAAATTATAAGACAACATGTATTATTTATACAGATAAATTTCAACCAAATGTAGACAGTATTTTTCTCCTTGTTTCAAACGATAAGTGTGCAAAGTTTCATCGAGATCAAATGGAAACTGTGGATTTGTATGAAGAACAAAAAAACCCCTCCCCCCCAAAAAAACAAACATACATACATTCATCTTTATAGATTAGTGCAGATTAAACACACACTTGCTGCGAGAGAAACAAAGCTTGAGGGATCAATATAGCGTAAAAAAGTTTACACATACGGCATTGTTAGACCGCCTACGATTTGTCAAGCATTGCACCTCTTAATTTGGGGTATCTACAGCTTAACATGAAATTCGAAAAACTTACCGTCCAGGCGTGGCTCATACGGTCAAAAACAATTTTTAAAAACCTTTGCTTCTACCGTAATTTGAGCTGGAGACCACGCTTCAAATATCAGTAAGCAAGCGCATTAGCTACTGAGCTATCAGACAGCTATATGGGAAGGTACTACGCAGACTTACACATCCTAGGCATCTATCTATAGCCGTTCAGTAATTTTTCAAAATCATACAACAATATATAATTTATACAGAAAAAAGTATCTTATGTCCAATTGTCCATCCTAATGCCAAATAGCATCTCCTTGTCAAATTTCTTCACGATTGAATTAGCCCAAGAAACGTAACAGGCTGACAGAGTTAGATTCGCATTTATGATATTAGTATAGATGGTTGGCAACCCTGCTGACGGATCGCACTGTGAACGCAACGAATACAAGTATCCTCAACACGCGGACCGGGCGGGACTCACGTCACTGACATGCTGTTTCATTCACTTGTATCTAGATGGCGGTGGAATCAATATGTAGTGAGCTTCTCTTCCCCCACACCCTTGTGCCCTAAATCTAGTTCCAGCTTCTCGTCGTGGTTATATTTTCCGTTCTTATCTGTTATATTTTCGTATCTATACGACAAATGCGAGTAACGAAACACGCGATTAACGAAATGAATTTGTGAGTAACGATTCGGTACTTCGAGTCAGGCGACGAACCCATTACTCAGTAGCAAATACATCATTACTTTTACAGCTCTTTTCGGCTGTATTCCGCCGAGCAGGTCGTATCCAGTGGACGCGTGATAATGCCTTTATCTGTCTCGGAATTAGTCGGTCATTTTCGGCCATATTTGGGTGAACAGTTGGTCGGACCAGGGCCATTTGGGGGGGGGGGGGGTATGGGGGGGCTGTGAAGTTTGATTTCTGGACCCCCTACTTCTTTTCTATATGTACTTTTGCCTACACTTTTGATAATTTTCGTGATTTTATACACACACACACACACACACCAGAGCAATACATGCCTTTAAATATATAGATCTATTGCAATTTACAACACCCTTTCTCTCGTTTCTATCAGATGGCCCTCTTCTGTTTCGAGCGTACAAGCATGTTGTTTTCTCCTCCCACTTCTCTCAAAACAAAATTCACTTTAATTTACTTTCTTATTGATACGAAGTCTTCACGGGATCTCCGCCGTATAGTGTTGAAGAAAGACAACAACGAGCTTTCGGCGGCTAGCTGTGCCGCCATCTTCAGGTCTGATGTTATGCAGGGAGCACCAGAGCACATCAGACCTGAAGATGGCGGCAGAGCTAGCCGCCGAAAGCTCGTTGTTGTTTTTCTTCAACACTATACGGTGGAGAACCCGTGAAGACTTCATATCATCGATACGCCGGGAAATCCTTCATTCTTACTTTCTTATTCTTTTATCAATTCAGTGCTTTTATTTAAATATTTCAATGAGATGTATTATTATTGAACAAATAATAATACAATGTACCAATGAACTTCATTTACTACGTTCTTGTTGGAAAATAAAATAAATCACAAATTCTTTAAATAATATCAGAAATTTATGTACAGCTTTCATACCACTCAGTCATATACTGGAGGCTGCCAACAAACCTATGCCATCACTAGACTGACTGTAAGGTGGCCTAGCTAGCTGGCGGGCCTTTCTTGCGCCGCGATAACAATGGATTTCCTAACTCCAGAACAAAGCTTCATTATTACTGCTCGAATCTTTAGTACTAAAAAATCAAAATTTATAATTACTCTTAAAACAAATATTAGTCATTTGAAATATTAGGAATCGGGGTGGGGTGGTTATGTGACTCCTCGTAGATCACAAATTACATCAGATACAACTTTCTCAACACTGCATCTGATGAACGAACTCCACGACTCGGAAACGTCTATCATCGCTAGCGAGAGTTTCCATTGGATGTTGAATAGCTGAAAAAATAAATTATGACTATGTTGTAAACAACGTCATTAATAAGAGCGTTATATTAAGCTCATTTAGATTTTTTTGTCTTTTATTGATTTTAAAATTTCGACAATAAATATTACTACTAACTATTTAAATAAGAACTAGTGTTCAGAAATTTAAGTATGAAAAAATTTTCAAAGTAGTTTTCTTATACCCTAAGAGAATTTCCCATTTCACTACCTTGTACAGTCGGGGACAGAATTTGCGAGACCCCTCCCCTTTTGATTATGCTTCGTTCTAGACACGAGTACCTCATGTGTCAGCATAACAGGTAGGCTGTACACCAAATTCACGATAAAATAGACCTCTCATACCCATCACTTTACCCCCCCCCCCAAGACTAAAAAAATGACCCCACGCAGCAAGAAACTCGCAGACGCTCAGAGGCAAAGTTCGGAGTGCTGCAGTTAAAATAACCACGAATATTACCATTTCAGTCATAATAATTATTGAAATAACAAAATCGATTGATTATAGATGAATGATAACACTTTTTTCGTAATTTTGAAAAACATTGTGTATTTTTTCCCCTCGAATAAACAATTGACAATTCGCTAGTAAACACAATTATATGAAGAATACCAAAAAGAATCGTTAAATTACGCACGGAAAACCAATAAGAGAGTTTTAATGGAACTGGTTACACTTTCTAGCGCTGCAACGTTTTAGAACCGTGTGTGACAAATACAAACAAAGGTTGAGGGTAAGTAGAAACAGCATTTACGAAAGAACTCTAATGGTAAACTAAATCACGAAATATAAATAAACTATTTCTAGAAAATTAAATGGTTCCAAATATTAACACCTTAATTTTGTTTTCACCATACCATATTTAGAAGGTAAGCTTAACTTGATCGCAGTAGTAACAGTTTTAGGAGTAGTAATAATAATAATTAAAAACGGTAAATAAATAAATTCGGCTGCAATGTGAATTAGCGGTTCCACATTTTCAATCTGGAAGATGGAAGAAGGAAAACTTTCAAATAAATCTTTTTATTTCTAACTAACACTGATATTTCTATAAAATTTTCTGTCAAGCATTACTTTCTGCCTTCCAAGCCCGATGGGTTATAGGTAACACTGTTGCCTGGCATTCGGGAGGACGCGAATTCAAACCCCGTCGGGCACCCTCCGGAGAAGTTCCTTCAAAAAACAGTGGCTGAAATTCTTACACGCTCCTAGTTTCCAATACTATCAGGATTCATATCACATTGGTGTCGAAGAAATGAAGACAAAAAAAGAAGAAGAACGTGGTGGGTATGTGGCTTTCGACTTCCGATCAGACCATCCAGGTAAACGTTTTAGATGGTTTCCCCAAATCATTCCAGGCGAATGCCGGGATGGTGCCTTCAAAAGACCATCACCGAATTCCTCCCCATTATTTGCCTCCAGTCCTTTCCTGCCTCTAATGACCTCGATGAGAAGTAAAGTTAGAAGCAAACAACAATTTCTCAAATAAAAATAATCACATCTCTGTGGCGTGTTTTGGACCGACCTTTTCCTTGTTGGATTTATCTTATTGAACGCCAGAACATGGTAGCGAAGGGACTAGAGTTCTATTTCCACATGTGGAGAGTCTCTAGTTGGGTGATGTTTTATGACTGGTTGACGTCGAAATCATTATAGAGGAAAAAGGACTGGGGGCATGTTTCGGGAAGAAATTCAGCCACTGCTATTTCACGGAATCATCCCGGCGCTCACGGAGTGATTTCGATTAATCATGCAATATCGAAATACGGATGGATACACGAAGATTAGAAACCCTGTCCTTCCGAATGGGATGACTTGAGCGCTACCCGGACTCTCGGTCACTGGTGCGATTCCGGTCAGGAGCATGGGTATTAAAGTAGGTGTTGTTGTAATGTCTTGGGTCGTCGTTCAATTGTATGAACAAAAAGCATTTGGAAATACATCAGTACACAGGATTCTGACACAAAACAGCTTAATTGGGTGTATAGGTATCGGGTGGAATGCCATAAAAAATTTAAAGACAATTTTATTTATCCAAAAGGCAATTGGTAGCCTTCAAAAATATCTCACAGGTCCACCTCATCTCACAAAAAATATTCTTTGTTTGGTGCCAACCAATAACAGGACTGAGTTCTATAAAGGTATTAGGATAAAAAATTTGGAAAGTATGCGGACTACAGTGAAGCTCTTTGATACAGAGGGAGGAATATTTCATTTCAGTTGAGTGTATAGGATTTAATCTCTTTAACACTATGCGTGCTCATTTAGTAAGAAGGCTCAAGGAGATTACGGTTCAGCCGCAAGGAGGAAGTAATCGATCTGACAGACGTTTCGAGGAAGTGAGTGAGCTCTAATAAGGTTTGTGAATATGGCCATCCGTACTCCAAATATGCCCCTTTTCGAATTACGAGCATCTACAAATACAGTGACAGCCATTCACCGAAAGTAACAAAAACAACTTCATATAACATATTATTAAAATTACTTGATCATAGTTAGAGGACCGATAAAAATGTTGAAAAATAATATTGAAAATATATGTATTAGTCAATAAAAATTTCTGAAAATTACTTCTCGAGGATTTTGACTTCAGCATACTCTCATTGCATCTTGTAATGTTCTACTTGAACTATTTGATTACAAAATGAATTAATCAATATTCCGTAATAATGACGTTTTTTGCTTAAAAACTGGGAGTGCACGTTATTTAAAATTGACCTGCCTCCATCTGATAATCTAAATATTTTATGACCTTCGGTGCCTTTGATCATTTAGCCTGCTCCAGTTTATTTTTTTCAGACTATTGTGTCAGCCTTTGCTGAGGTAATGTGGCACACTATTGTGAAGTCAACACAAGACGAACACTACACTCATTCAAAAGCAACCATATGCGAGGACGGACTCAAATCGGTGACCTTTACAATGCGATGACAGTTCTCTAGCCCCTACACTGCTAGCGCCAGCAAAAGTATCTTGGTCGGGACTCTAGCGAAGAAATTTGTGAATTTGTCTGCGGTCGTGGTTTGTTAACACGGAAGACAATTCCGCAGACCCGCAGAACAAGAAAATTATCAAACATTTCAGGCATGCGATTTTCCTCATCCTTCTTCAGCTAACTTGCTTATATTGCTGCCTGAGGCTGTCTCGAACAGTTAACAGACGAAAGAATTATATGGCAGTAGAACCGTATATCCTCGAGGAACTAGGGCTTTCTGAACTGTTTTAAATTTGTTGACTGATATCGTGAGTAGCGAAGTAAACAAAAATAAATGGTGTACGGTCTAGAGCAGTGTTTCCCAACCTTTTTTGGGTCATGTCCCACTTTTAACATTTTTTTTTTGCCCCCCATACATAATTGTTAATAAAAAAAATTATTTGTTATTAAAGAAACTCATATAGGATGGTTTTTGAAAGAAAACACTTTAATATTGTCATAAAACACAGTGAGTAAAATTAAAAAAACATATAATGAAATACTAAAATTCAAATTCAAAAGATTTTTAATAAAGTTTTATTATGGCAATTTAGTGTGATCCTTTTAAGAATTTGCTTTTTTGCTATATTTTGTACCTATATCTAACATTGCATTTAAATAACCCGAAGAGAAAGCGGTAAAGTCGTTTCAAGTCAATTTCTAAATTGCCCCCCTAACAAAACCAAATTGCCCCCCTGTGGGGCGTGGGCCCCACGTTGGGAAACACTGGTCTAGAGTCTTTTATTTTAATTTATGCATGTAGGCCGGTGGTATAGCGTAACGGCCAGCCTACAGTAACATTATTATTTATCTGGTTTGTTCTGATTAATATGTAATTAACTTTTAATAGTTCATTTCCAGTTTCATATCCGCGTTTTCATACGAATTCAAAACATGGTTTTAGATTTAGTATGTTATAATGGTACATGTGCGACATGTTAATAACACAGATAATAAAATTAGGCTCAGGTTGGAAGACATAAAAGACAGGGAACTACTCAGAGGAAAAATTGCGGAGGTAAATGATCA
Source organism: Vandiemenella viatica (assembly GCA_031002005.1). NCBI lineage: Eukaryota > Metazoa > Arthropoda > Insecta > Orthoptera > Morabidae > Vandiemenella > Vandiemenella viatica. The sequence continues at coordinate 274,481,680 of JARYHS010009186.1, forward strand.
GACTGAAGAAAAGCCAATCTGAAAAAGGAAGTTTTCTCAGAGGAAGAAAAAGCAAGAGTGAGCCAGGGAATGAGAGAGTAGTGGCGACCGAGGAAGGAAACTCGGAAGAGGAAATGAAGTTGCGCAATCGTCGTCGTAGACAGCTGAAACGAAAAGAGGAAAAAATAAAATTTAGGCCCGTATAAGTTAGAGGCTTTGACAATTTATTGATACTCCGGTTAAGGTTGAGAAACGCTGCCCTAGATGCTTTGTCAATCCGAGGTGGCAATAGTGTTTCTTAGATCCTCTGAAGGATTTTCAAGCTAAATGTGTTCCACTGTCGTGGCCATCGAAGGCAGTGCGGGATTAAGAAGGTATTAGGGGCCCTAGGCACTCAAAAATTTTGAGTCCCTCTGTTTTTGAAAATAATTATCTTTATTTTATAAGTACAAAGAGAAGGTTTTGTAGATGACTAATAGAATTTATCATTTTCAATTAATAATTTTTAAAATTTATAATATAGATTACTTTTATTTATCCTACACTACAATAAAACAAATCAAAGTATTTTTCATGCATTTTGTATTACTTTGATTGTTTTATTATGGATTAGTTTATTTTTATTTAACGAAAAAAGTTAGCTGTCAGCGGGTCTTCAAAAATCGGGAGCTCCAGGCTACTGTCTAGTTGTGCCTATTGGATAATCCAGCACTGCCTGTAGATTAACTTGTCGACTTTTGGCTAATCACTTCACGTTTTCCGTTTGGCGAATTTTAAAGCATTTATCATTTATTAATTTCAAAATCATTTCTTTAATCCGGGCGTAACTGCAGTTAATGAGACTTTCACACCTTGCAAATTTCTATGTTGCGAGGTTCCTGTTTTACCAGGCACCTTTCACTTCAATAATGATCAGCAAACCGTCGAAAAATTTCATTGTTGTCACCACCTGAGCAAATCACTTCGGCCGCCACTGGGAGTAGGTATGTATAAACCCCTCCGGCTATCCTGATCTAGGTTTTCGCAGATCGCTGAAGGCGAATGCGGTGATGATTCCTAAAAATATCCCATGGGCGCCTCCTGCCATATCCGTTATATCCATTCCGATTCACAAATGGTAAAACATCAGGACTGATGTAATTCACCTTCCGCCATCCACTTTTATTGAATCGCTGAGTAATAATAATAATAATAATAATTTTGGGTATTAAATGCAAGTGTTGGAGGGGGTGAATAGGAGAGAAGCTACAAAATAGATTTGTCTACTAAATTTACTGCAGTAACTGGTACGGTAAGGAGCTGGGCTGTGTGTGTTGTAGGGACAGCTGCCGCTGGCGCCCTTCTACCAAAGCGAGCCGGAGCCCATCATCGAGATCATCGTGCAGGACTCCAACACAACTTTGCCGCCTCCACAGGCGCCGGCCCGCCCCCACGGGGGCGTCCGGAAGGAGCCGGTGAGTACGCCAGTACCAGCGGAGCAATAGGATGTCTTCCTCGCACTGCCAACCCCAGTGGATGAAATAGTACTGCCTGGTGTGTTGACGAACAGGTTGTTCTATTTGAAAGTGAATGATGTAAAACGATTCGCAAAGTCGATCTCTTATATATTTTGTGTGAATTAAGCTTTATAGTCACCGAAAATATACATCTAACCGCGATGAACATTTCGATTTCCAGATAGCTTTCGGCAGATAATGTTAGATGGATAGATTCTACTATGAAATAATTAAATGAATGGAAACATCTTTGTTTCACTACCTAACGTGTCGGGGCCACATAACGCGAGCTGCTACTAATGCTACCACAGTGTGCAGTTTCGTTTAAATGGTTCGTTCTTGCTTGATCCGTGCGTACGAGGGGGAACCCATAAATTACCTGAATAGCAATGCCGTGAACGGAGTTTGTGCAATACGCGTTTCTGCTGCTAGGCTTTTATAACGCAACTCACTTTCAGTTCAGTGCCGCCTGTGTTGTCGACCTGGCTTCTGTTAATCTGTAGTGATTGTTTTTCCTAGCGCTATTTTGCTATTGTTTGTTTTTTTATGATGAAAATTTTAAATGAACAAGGTGCAGTTGTGAAATTTTGCCTATTATGTAGTAAAAATGCTGCTGAAACTGTTTTTATGTTGAAAACAGCTTACAAATATTACGCTATGTGGAAAACTCAAGTGTTCGAGTGGCTCCTTCGGTTTAAAAATGGCGGCATGTCGATTGATGAGAAACCTCGTTCCTGACGTCCATCGACGAAACTGTTGAAAAATTCGAGAGTTTGTGCTCCCAGACCGTCGACAGAAAACTGATCAACTGTCAGAGATTGGTGGGTTATCTTGGAGCTCGGTTCAGCGAATTTTAACCGAAGACTTGGCAATGAAAAGGATTGCTGCCAAGTTTGTTCCTCGGGCTCTGACTGACAATCAACAAGACTATCAAGTTGAAACATGTCGTGCTTTGATACTATAGCTTGAAATTGATACAGATTTTCTGTCTAAGGTCATTACTGGTGATGAGTCATGGTGCTATGGTTACGACCCAGAAACAAAGCAACAGTCAAGCCAGTGGAGGACGTCATTGTCACCCCGTCCAAAAAAAATGTCGTCAAGTCGAATCAAACGTCAAAACATTGCTCATTTGCTTTTTTTATGCCAAGGGCGTAGTTCATTCAGAATTTGTTCCCCCACATTAGACCTTCAATCAAGCCTTTTTTTTGAAAGTTTTAAGAAGCTTACCCAACAGTGTTAGTCAAAAAAGACCCGATTTGTGGCAGACAGAGGACTGGTTCTTCCACTACAACAATGCACCTGCACACACAGCTGTCTCTGTTGGGCAGTTTTTTGCTAAAAATGGCATGGTTCCGCTGCCCCATTCACCTTACTCGCCTGACCTGGCTCCGTTTGACTTTTTATTGTTTCCACGCATGAAAAGGGGCATGAAAGGACACCGATTTGACAATATTGAAGAGGTCCAGAAAAAAACGAGGGAGGAGCTTGAAGCTGTCCGCTCGCGGAAGCTTCATATTTTCTAGCAAGCGTTGGTCGGTGTGGCACCCTTTGTAGTGAGTGCAGGTGTTTGGAGATGGGAAATGAGATAAGGGGACCGCATTCCTTCAGTGGGGACAATCCCCCCGTGCAAGCGGTGCGAGAAGTACAGAACGTGTGTCTGCGCGTATGCATGGAAGGATAACAATATTATTTGATAATAAGTTCAGACAAGTTTTGTTGTTCTTGTTTCACGCTAAAACCCTCGTTTTGAGGAGACGATTGCAGCTGGCCAGTGAGACGCCGTTCGAAAGGATAATCATCGAATGTGTTCCAAAACAAGTGCTCGTCCAGTGTAATCGCAGTGCGACGATTGAATTTTGTTTTGTGTGTGTTGTGCACAGAAATTCCAGAAGAACGGACAGTGCAGACTAAAATATAAACATTAACAAGATGGTAATTACACAATTTTTTATTCCGCCAGAACAAACTGAGTCAAAGTGTGGCGCATTGTACCCGAAAGCGAAAACCTGTAGAGAATTGTGCTCTCTGATTTTATTTTGAGTTAGTCGGACTTTGTTCATGATCTGTCATTTCATTGTTTACTAAATCAATTTTTATTATATAGATTTAATTTTCTTGTCATATGTGTTAGTCAATGCAAATCATCTTTCCTTATGTTGATAACAATAAATTCAACTGTCAGTATATAAAATTAATATAAATTTCCTTATAATAAAACAAACAATTACATTTCTAAATGCGTATTGAAAATTCTGGAAGGACACCTTCCATGGCGCCCAGGCAAGATTGAACAAGGTATTTTATATACAAAATTTTAATGATAGAGAGTGGTAGTAACTGGTGGCAATCCTTACTCCCAGTACGCTACAAGCTGTCTTCTAATCTAGATGACTACAGAAAATGTTTCGAACAGTGGAAGCACCGGTGGGACAAATGCGTTAGTTGTAATGGAGAGTATTTTGAAGGGATAATATTGTTTTGTAAAAAATTTGAAAATAATTCTGTTTTTTTTTTTTGGTACCCCTTTGTATACAGACAAAAATTACGAAATTCTCTGTTTTGGTCTGTGGACGAGTAATGGCACTAATCGGGATGGAAAGTATTAAACGATGTCATAGGCTATACGAAGTATAGTTCAAATACACTAATTTTGTTTTGAGAGATGAGCACAAAGATAGACAAATGATTTACAGTTTTGGAGTGTGCACTGTCTGCGTAGAGGTACGATGTCGAGTGACAGCTCGGCCCGTGTCTCGTCACTTCCCTCGCGTGCTTCGCGCTTTGCGAGGCCAGCAGAGGCTAAAGAGGAAGCAAAACATCGCCTTATGAATAATATTGTGGCTGCTGGGAGACCGCTGGATGAGGCATGGCTGTGTTAGAAAACTGAGGAGAAAGGAAGGTATTCAGACAATTACAGATAAGGTGGAGAAGAAATTGCTAAGGATTTCCAAAAGGCAGAGTTCATGTAACTGGGTTGATGCAACCTGAGTTAGTCCTATGATTCTGGACTGAGAGGTGAAGCTTATGTTAGATATGAGAAGACTTAAAAGACGTAAAAAGCATTTGATGTCTTAAAGATACCAAGATTTGACGTTATACATTATCTTGAAACGTTATTTAAATTTAAATTACTGAGAAATCAGTTTAACATCATGGAAAGAATGATATGCAACCACATTAGAAAGTCTGTGAAGAACGATACTAGTTTTCAGATCGACAAGATACCTTTAACCAAGGATATTCACGTGAATCTCAGTTAGTAGCCGAAACGCCAATCATTTCAGATGAAACTGACAAAGCACGAGAGACCATATTGATAGTGCAACACTAGATCTCCCCAAAGGGCTTAACAGAGAGAGCCATAAAAAGGTAGGAAATTAGGAAAATGCCATTGAATTGGATGAAAAAGTGATATGTTGGTTAGACGAAGTCTTAAAAAGCAGAAAGCAAATAGTTAGGGCAGGAAACGCAGTGTAAAAAGAAGTAAAGGTAAATGTGTGTGCCACAGGGTAGAAATGGAACTACTGACTGTGTTGATGGTTTGCTGTCAGAAGGTGGATTGTTTGCAGATGACACAATATTGCCTGAAAGGTAGAAAACGGTAGAAGACTGTAACGGGCTACACTATGATCTGGATCTAGCTCCGTTGGTAAACATGGGATGAAGATAAATGCAAAGTAGAGCCAGCTTATTAGGTATATAGATAAACAACTAAACGTTAATTATAGGGCGGGGAATACTTGAAATGAAAATATCTTGCTATAACATTTTATAATAAACTGGACTCAGCAGGACACATCGGGAAGGTCGTAAAGGGTGTGGAAATTTTTTATTTCTTTGGTAAAGGAGTCAAGGAATAAAATAAATTAACGAGAGAGTGATGAATAATTTACCAAAAACGCTGACAAAATTTTAAATTAAAATTGGTGATGGGCAAAAGTAGGCGGGTACAATAAAGGGAAAAATTGGGTGTATAAGGCAATTGCCACCGTAGCATATGTCCTATCGCTATTTTTTTTCTAAAGAAAATAATAAATTTCAACGGCACTAGAGAGATCACGTTGTGGAATACCAAATAGGAGAATGGAGGACGAATGAGACGTTGATATCTGGAAAAATTTGACGCATAAAACGAATAACAGAATATGGAGAGCATTCCTTGGAGTCTGCACAGAAGAGAAATTGAAACGCAAAATGCAAAATGCTTGGGAAAAATGATGAACATAGCAAAAGAAAATTGAAGACGAGAAGGAAAAGCAAAGCTAGAGATGATCAAAGTACAGAACAAGCAGGTGAAGTGCAGAGGAAAGGAGAGAATTAGTGAGAACGTGGGAAGATCACTTCAAACAGCTGTTTGTGGCAACGGTAGTAAACGCTGGAAGAAAGTAAATAAGAAGAGAGGAGTGAAACAAATGTTTTGCAAAAAAGGAACAATTTAGAGGGCTGGAGTTAATGGACTACCAAGTGGGAAATCATCTGGAATGGTAAAAACAGTAGGAGTTGTATAAAGTCAAACAACAAGTTTGGAAAGAATCTAAAATAACAGAACGCTGGAGGAAGGGGGTAAATCAGACAATGAGAACTGCTTTGGTGAAGTGGCGACAGTGGGGGGGATACCTGCACTGAGCCGGAAAGAGAGAGAGTCTATACCAAGCTGAGGAAAATCCCACAGAGGTGGAAGAAGAACTGCATCTGGAAGGAAAATTAGGAAAACGGACGTCTGTGATCGGGAAACAGGAGCATGGAAAAACAAAAATAGTGAAAGTATCAAAAAGCAAGAACCTTCAAAAGAAATGTCACTGGATGGCAAGAATTTGGAAGTGGTTAGTGTAGCCGGTACGTGATCGCAGTGAATTGGTTGATCATTTTATTTGCCGAAGATATGAGATTTTATAACAGTGAGATTAATCAAAGGCCTAGACAAGATTTTATCATTCCTAAGATTTCCACGGCCGTCTTTGTTCATGATTAATAACTTTTCGGGTTATGCTACGTAACCCTAAAAGTTATTAATCAAGATTTTATCACGTCTTACCTTAAGGTTTGTCCCCGATAAAACTAGAATGAGTTTTACAATAAAAACAAAGGTGCAAACAACAGAGGATAAATCAGTCGACTTAACAGGAAAAGGACCTTGATGGGCAAACTCAAAAGTACACAAAGCCAAAAAGAGGAAACTGAGACGGATTGTCAGAGCAGACCACTGCCGTCTGCCCGCAGTGAATTCTCCCGAACATGACAGCTGCTGACAGTGCTAATGAATTTTAAAGGGATTGTTGTACAGCGGACTCAGAATACTTAGAAGCAAAAACAGAATACATGTTTGTTCAAAATGAGGAAATTTTCCTATAGGCCACAAGAAAATAAAAGTGCGAATTTTCGACATTAGTCGTCGCGCGCGCGCGCGTGTGTGTGGTGAGAGAGCTTCAGGCACGAGGGTAGAGATGGGTAGGTCCGGATGGATGCAGTTCCGCGGACCCGTATCACTTGCGCTAGGGATGGATGTACATCCCAGCGCTTGTCGGATTTGCTTCCAGCCGGACCTGTAACAGCGCCACAGTTCTCGCGTGGCCGGACGTTGAACCACGGCCGGACCTGCAACGCGGAGCTGGAACGCAATTTTTCATTACAGTTCCGATTTGAAATCTACGTTCTGAAGAGTTTAATGTCATTTACTGTACGATTCGATTACAGTTCTGTTTAAAGATAAGATTATAAATGAAAAACTATTTCTTAATGGCTGACTACTAGTAGATAATTACAATAACTATTAAATGTCAATGGGTAGCTAAAACCCGGTAGTACTTTCTTATTGGTCAGGTTCATGCTTGTAAGGTGAGAAGTGTTTTACGTGCCAAATAAGAATGGACTTATAATTTAACTTGTGATTTTAATGCGTTGCAGTCTTATTAAACTTTTAACGTTCAGTTTAATTAATCACAAAGTCTCTAGAATTTTTAACTTTCTCAATTCTGATGGCTTAAGGACAAATTAGATAATACCTTTAACATCTCTTTATTGCAGAAACACAGTTCGTAGAGTTTCCAAGGAACATTATACATATCTATACTAATATTATAAATGCGAAAGTAACTCTGTCTGTCTTTATATCTGTTTGTTACATTTATTGTGCTAAACGGATATTCCGATCGTGATGAAATTTGACATGGAGATGCCGTTTGACATTAGGATCGAGATGGGATACTATATTATGTATAGATAAGAACATATTGTCATTAAATTATGAAGACTATCTAACTGTGAAAGACAAATGCATAATATCTAAGTGTATTTGTAATGCGCAATACTATGCAACTACGATGAGATAGCGTAGTGGTAACGCGCTTGCTTTTAAAGTAATCTTCAGCATGGCTTTGGGTTCAAATCCCCCTGCCTGCATATATTTTTATGAATTGTTTTTCATAGTGTGAGCCAAGCCTAGGATTTTATAGTAAGGATACGATGTTCTGGCAAGCCTTTGGCGGTAGAATAGTGCCCTAAGCGTTTTTTTATTTACGGTATACTGGTTCCACAGTTAGTTTTTGTGTGATCTAAACTAATAATATGGTATATGCGAAAGTGAGTTTCCATCTTTTTTTGCGTTTTGACGACTATATGTGTATACCGGTGACAAGGAAATACTTTGTATATTTAGGAACGAAATAGGATACTTCTTTTCCGATATGAATAAGTTTTAGTCATGAGACAGGTTCGAAGGTAGAATGGTATATCGATGGCGTTCCCGTTATATTATGCCGACTCAGTGTTGTTTGGGACATCTTAGATAATTTTCAGCTTTGTATATCCAATTCTAGCAATCAAATCCTAAATCCACGCGTACGATGTCGCGGGTAACAGCTAGTAATGTATATATAAATATGATTATGTGGCATTATTGCGAGCGACTCTGCTGACCGCTTTTACGGCAATATTTTATAATCCAACATTGAAAAAAAAAAAAAACTTACATCCAGCCGTTTCTAGAACGTCTAACAATGGCTCAAACAATCGGTTATTATTACTAAGAATTAAATCTTGCTGAAAAATGCTTTAAACTAAATTGTAAATAAAATTGCTAAGAAATTAAAAGTTTTTGAAATTGCACAAAATAAAATAAAGATTTTGAAAGCACCAAAAACACGTTACGGTAGCTAGCAAAACATAAATATTACTGATTAATTAAAATGCATTGTATCGCACTCGATTTAGCACTCACGACAATGTTTTATTCACTCAATCAAAACAGTTTCACAAAGTATACAGAGGAAAACACTATACATAATATGAGAACAAATCTCACGTAATTTCTCGCTCACAATTTAAAATAAGTTATACTTGCAATTTTATTTTTTGTTCATTTATAATACACTGTTTCTTAAGCTGGTATATTGTGGAAAGGCAATAATTTTCTCAAAATGTTGAGTCTTGAATAATTTCATTTTTAGTAAAAAAAAAATTTACAAAGGATTTCGTTTTTTTTTTAAAATTTTAGTAGTATTTAAACATTATTAAGAAATGATTTCATTTTATTCTTATAGAAGCCCACAGAAATTTTAGATGAACACGATATAACTCATACTGCAGTTCTCCTTGGTCGGATTTGTATCCACCATACGCTCGATTGTAGGTTCGGACCCATACAGCTCCGCCGGACATGTATTACTGGATGTAGGTCCGTACACATCCAGTTCCGCCGTACACTCCACCCGCCCGATTGTAGATCCGGACCCATGCAGTTCCGCCGGACACGTAATGGATGTAGGTCCGTACACATCCAGTTCCGCCGTACACTCCGCCCGCCCGATTGTAGATCCGGACCCATACAGGTCCGCGGACACGGAACCTGGATGCAGATCCGCAGCGCTGGATGTACATCCGGACCCGAATCCTTTAAAATCTCGGACCTGCCCATCTCTACACGAGGGTGCGGGTAAAGGAGACTGCAATAAACTGCTAACAGAAATGATAACTAGTTTACTAAAAACATTGAAAGAATTTAAAATTCAAATTCAAATGACGGAAGTTAAGGTGGTGTTAAAATTGCTCTCAAAGAATATAAGAATAAAAACGTGAAATGCGAAAGTATGGGTGTAAGAGAAATTCGCAGGCTCCATAGCTGTTGAAAGTAAGCAAGTTACACGGTTCAGGTGATTTAGCTACTCTGAACTCAACAGAGACCAAACAGTTGGGTTTCTAGTCTCACGGTGGCATCAGAAAACTAAACCAATGAGCGAGTTCTATTTCCGTGATTTGAATGCGATTCGATTTTACTGCCACCATACTTTCCCTCATTCGATTTTGAAATTTATATTCTTTGTCTTTTTACTAAACTATTTAGTATTTCTCTTGGTGGTTTATTCCAATCCCTGTCTCCTTTACCTACAAAAGAAAATCTTACCTTCAAACATAACTACTCCCTTATTAAATATTAAATCCCCATTACAAAAAATGAAAATATTTCATTTTTTCTATGATGGATTGGTTGAATTCAGCGCCTATGATATCAAATTTAGGTTAATATAGGAGACAGCGACCAGTCACCATTTGTTTTTAAACAAAATAAAAACAAATTGTGACTGGTCACTGTCTTCCATCTCAACCCAAATCTGAAAATATTTCAGATAAATTAACCTATATAAAACTTTTTCAATTAGCTATGAATTCTCTGAAACAGCCATTAGTTACTGTTCATGAATGCTAGAGTTCATAAAAATCTTTCTGGTATTTAAATCATTATGAGGTTATGTGAACTTAAATAGTCGAGAGGTAGACAGAGATTAGAATATGTGAAGCAGATAATTGAGGACGTGGGTTGTAAGGGGTATGTAGAAATGAAGAGGTTAGCACAGGATAGGAAGGGATGGAGGATTGCATCAAACCAGTCTAAAGACTGACGACAGCAAAAAAAAAAAAAAAAAAAAAAAATTCCCCAAATATTTCCATTTTAACTAACACACATCACATATGAAAATGGTATTAGTAATTTTCCATGAATGATTCTATATGTTTCTGCAAACATATCTCTAAAATAAAATGTTTTGTTTTCACTTTTTTGTTTTATTCGTTAAGGATCAGTAAAATGCAATAGTTAATAGGGATATAAACTTGAATAGAGGTCCTTGAATTTTCTTTCAGTCTGTAAACTTCATACTCACGCATACGGCTGGAAGGTCTCTGTTATCAGAAGCCGCGTAAGCGAGTCTTGAGTTATGTTCCAGTGATCTGGCTTCGGGTCGCTGCAAGACCTGAAACTTCCTCAACAGCAGTAAAATATTCTTGAATTCCACAAAGCAACCTAGTCCTGGCCAGTGGCGTAGCTAGCGTGGGTGACATCCGGGGCGGTTATCGATGGTGTCACCCCTTGAAAACTTAAATTCAAAATTAAGTAAAATATTATATATTGTAAGTGTAAAATATGACATTAATAGAACATAATTAAATAAACATTTATTGTTATTAAAATTATAGTTAATAAAATTGTAATATTAAATTCATTTAAAAGATACACAAATAAACAAAAACAATTGCTTTCACAATCTCATCTTTTTAGCTTTAACAGCTGCGAACTAGTAAATCACATCTTCAAAATTATCAATTTGGGTCACTTCAAGTTCAATAGTCAATATGACAAGACTTTAGCCCCGTGTTGCTCACCGGTGATCGAAAGTGATTTTAGATTAATTTTAACTCCTCTGAAGATCGGGCCTCACTTGACCGATACGGCTCCATACTGGCAAGTTTGTTAGTGTTGGCGCTCACTCGATCGAAGTTTGTACAAATGATACAGTGTGTCGTCCGACACTCGGCCGCCATTGGATTGGTTTATGTTTTGGGGGTGCGGATCAGTGCCTGCTGGATGTGGAGAAGCGCATAGAGAGAGTTTAGGTCGTAATTTAAAACAATGCACTCCGGAAGTTAAATCGATTGCGTACAAGTCACTAGTGAGGCCTCACTTGGAATATTATTGCTCTGTATGGGGTCCCCATCAAAAGGGATTAATGGAGGCATTAGAGATGGTCCAAAGAGCCGCCCGATTCGTGACAGGTATATATAGTTGGAGGGAAAGCGTAAGTGCCATGTTGAAGGAGTTAGGTTGGGAAGACCTGGAGCACCGAAGGCGTTGCTCTCGACGGAAGCTAATTGAAAAATTCTCGACTGACGTATTTCGAAATGACAGCAAACAAATATTCCTACCAGCAACATTCATATCTCGGAATGACCGCGAAAATAAGATAAGAGAAATCAGGGCCAGAACCGATTAATTTCTCTACTCATTTTTTTCACGAGCGATTAGGGAATGGAATAGAATGGATTTACCGGGCGAGTAAACACAAAATCGGACAGGAGTAGCTTCCGATAAAGCACTCCGGCCATCCTGATCTGGGTTTTCCATGGTTTCCCTAGAACACTCCAGGCGAATGCTGGGATGGTTCCTCACAATAGCCCATGGGCGCCACCTGCCATATCCCGTATATCCCTTCCAAACCATTACCTTTCCTGATAGGTGCAATGCACCCTCCGCCAAACACTTTTAGTGAATCGCGGAGTAATTGTAATAGTAATAGTAGTTCGGAAATTTCCCTTCCCTTACTACTAAATGTTGTGTTCCCTGAAACAATCACTTGAAAACGTTAAAGGAGACCGGGTAAGAACACGGACGTGCTATGGAAAAGTGTGGATGCGAGGGGGGAAGCCGTCACTCGGCCGACTGTCGTTGCGGTGAAGGTACAGGCCATTATTGGCAAAGTGCAGCTCTACCTTTACACTTAGTAACTGATACACAAACTGGTGCGAATTAAAATCCCAACACCCAGACGGTGTTGTGAAAAAATGAATGAAATTTGGCCCCAAGTATGCCCGCATGAAGAGTATTAAATGACCGAGCGTGGTGGGTGAACGGTTAACGTTCTGGCCTCGCATTCGGGAGGACGCGGGTTCAAGTCCTCGTCCGGGCATCCGGATTTGGATGTTCCATGGTTTACCCAAATCACTGCAGGCTAATGCCAGGATGCTTCCTACAAAAAGGCCAGGGCCGAATTCCTTCCCGTTCCTTGTCCCCAGTCCCATCCCACCTCTAATGACCTTAGCCGCCGACGAGGCGTAAAGCTGTAAGTAAATATATATATATATATTAAATAATTAAAAATTTAAAGTTTTATGTGTAACAATATGAGAATTACGGTGCTATTTATTACGTAAATTGTATTTTTTTTAAGCTTATAAGTGGCGAACAATGTAATGTCAAGGCGAAGAGTAACAACTCTCTACACCGAAATGTCTAACTGTGAGAGAGGTCGGAGAATTGATGTGTTTTTAAAAGGTGCATGATATCGTGAAATCTCCCGAAGGATTGGTCGTAGTGCAATGTCAGTATACAGACTTCTTACACAATGGATAAAAGAAGCCTCTAATATACCTAGAAGGATGGAAAGGGTAGTAGAAGAGATAGTAGGTGAAGATCAGTTTGGGTTTAGGAAAAATCGGGGTACAAGGGAAGCAATTTTGTCTTTAAGATTAATACTTGAAGGGCGGATCAAGAAAAACAGAGATACTTTTATGGCATTTGTTGATTTAGAAAAAGCTTTTGATAATGTTAGGTGGGACAAGAAGTTCAAAATTTTAAATCGGGTCTAAAGTATCGAGATAGAAGAATACTCTATAAACTATATAAGAATCAAGTGGCTGTGATAAAAGTAGAGAATCACGAGAGACATGCATCAGTTAAAAAGGGTGTGAGACAAGGTTGTAGTCTATCCCCGTTAATATTCAACTTGTATGTAGAAGAAGCAATGAAGAAAGTCAAAGAAAAATTTCCATGTGGCATAAGTTTTCAGGGAGAAAAAATCAGTATGCTACGATTTGCTGACGACATTGTCTTATTAGCAGAGAGGGCTGAGGATATTGAGAAATTATTGAATGGCATGAACAAAATACTGAAGGAAGATTTTGGACTGAATATAAATCAAAGTAAAACAAAAGTGATGAAATGTAGCAGAAATGATACCAACACTAGCAGATTAAATATAAAAATAGGATCAGATGCAATAGGAGAAGTGAGTGAGTTCTGTTACTTGGGAAGCAAAATTACAACCGATGGCCGAAGCAGGAATGATGTTAAAAGCAGAATAGCACTAGCAAAAAGAGCCTTCATGAAAAAGAGAAACCTTTTAGTTTCAAATATTGATCTGGGAATTAGAAAGAACTTCTTAAAACTCTATGTGTGGAGCACAGCACTCTACGGTAGCGAAACATGGACTTTAGGAATACCGGAAAGAAAGAAAAGAGAAGCATTTGAAATGTGGTGCTACAGAAGAATGTTGAAAATTAGGTGGACAGACAAAGTAAGAAATGAACGAGTTTTGGAAATGATGGGCGAGAAAAGAAGTTTATGGAAGAAGCTTACAGGAAGAAGAGACAGGCTGGTAGGTCATATTTTGAGACATGCTGGATTGGTGAATTTGTTAGTGGAGGGAACAGTCGAAGGTAAGAACTGTAGAGGTAGACAGAGATTAGAATATATAAAGCAGATAATTGAGGACGTGGGTTGTAAGGGGTATGTAGAAATGAAGAGGTTAGCACAGGATAGGAAGGGATGGAGGATTGCATCAAACCAGTCTAAAGACTGACGACAGCAAAAAAAAAAAAAAAAAAAATACACCTAGATCAGGCTTGGGTCCATACAGATGGATAACAGCACGTGAAAACCGCCAAATGGTGTGGGTGGCTGTTATCTGCAGGCCAGATCCAAGCAGTGGTTACAGATAGTCACCCCCCCCCCCCCGCTCCCTGGACGACTGTAAACTAATTGCTTGAGCTGGGTTACACTCTCTGGCCCCTGTGCAATGTATCCAATTAATCTAATTTCATTGCCAGCTTAATCTAACCTGATGTAATGCAAAACACAAATGGACATGTGAATGGCGTACATTTGTGTTTAGAGATGATTCTCGATTCTGTCTGTGGCAAAGTGATAATCGCAGGAGTAGTGGAGAAACGGCTTACCTGCTGTGATTTCAGAACGTCACGCAAGTGCAGCCAATGGTGTCATGTTTTGGCGGCAATCAGCTTCGACAGCTTGACTGGGTCGGCTGTTGTTGAAGGCAATGACAGATCATCACTATGTGGACAGGGTACTGCATCTCATTGTGATACCCTTCTTGTTCAACAACAAGATAATGCGCGTCCTCATACTGCTGCCATCTTCAAACAATCCTTGCAAGGAGTTTCGATCACAATTTGGACAACACGGTTCCCAGATTTGTCCCCAATAGAGTATGTCTAGGATACCAGGAGTAGACACACTAGATCACATCGTCACCCAGCATGAACTGTGCAACAACTGATTGCAAAAGACATGCACGCATAGTGAGACATACACCAAGAAGACATCAGAACACTTGTTGAGTAAATGCCGGCAAGGATCCACGAATGTATAGGTGCTCAAGTTGGGCTCATATCTCACTGACAACTGTATCTAAAGGTAAGAACTTAGCCTGATCCATTTCCATTTATCATTATTTGTTCTAGGTATGGTCCTAGATATATCTTCAAAGTTTCCTAAAATTCTACCATTCATGTATGCGTGTTGTGATTTTAGTTTCCGCCAGTGTAACTATAGGGAAACCATAAGATTCCGCTATAAATTTAAAAAAGTCGAAAGCTACCCAATCATTTATTATTGAAACGTTAACATGGGCTGTATTTAAAAATGACTTCGCAACCTCGGTAACCAAGGGATATTGAGAGGAAAGTTAACAGAAGTGGCTTGATCCAAGTAGAAGCAATTCCAGACCCAGGTGGGGTCTCATTGGTGCAAACCCAGGATCCATGTCCCACAAGTTGTGAGACCCTGGGGGTACTGTATAGTCAGAGAAGCAACTCTACATTAAATTCCTTCATAAAAATATAAGAATAAATAAACTATAAAAACATAATTAAACGTAATTTAAAAAACAACGGGTCAGATAATAAAAGAACATGCCTTTCCGATATCTGCCGTCTTTACATGAAATACTTAACAAGTGAAGTATTTTACTACCCGCCTAAGAAACATATAGCTACAGACTCCTAAATATGACATTGTATGTATTGAAGACCGTCTCCACGTGTAAATTTTAGATTTCTAGCGCCGCTCTGTAGCTTATAAATAATGATGTTGTGTACAGCTCGAATGTTCGTTCAGTTTATGATTTAAGCTCAATTTTTGTTCAGGAACAGAAGTTCGACATTCCCATCGATTTAAGGAACTCGTAAGAATTCAGGTACCTGTATTCGACAGAGATGTTGCCCATAATAGAAATCTTCTTCTGTAAATTTATTATGAAAAATTCTTAGAGAATCATACGCTTATTTATTTCATCGCGATCATATCTGCATATTTTCGATTTCTTGATCAGTAGAAAACTAGCAAACTTACATAAACCTTACTAATGTTATGATTACGCTACCAAGATAAGCGGTTCCGAATGTTTTAAACACATGCCTTTTCTTTTTTTTTTTTTGCTGTCGTCAGTCTTTCGACTGGTTTGATGCAATCCTCCATCCCTTCCTGTCCTGTGCTAACCTCTTCATTTCTACATATCCCTTACAACCCACGTCCTCAATTATCTGTTTCATATATTATAATCTCTGTCTTCCTCTACAGTTCTTACCTTCGACTGTTCCCTCCACAAGCAAATTAACCAATCCAGCATGTCTCAAAATATGACCTACCAGCCTGTCTCTTCTTTCTGTAAGCTTCTTCCATAAACTTCTTTTCTCACCAATCATTTCCAAAACTAGTTCATTTCTTACTTTGTATGTCCACCTAATTTTCAGCATTCTTCTGTAGCACCACATTTCAAATGCTTCAATTTTATTTATTTCCTGTATTCCTAAAGTACATGTTTCGCTATCGTAAAGTGCTGTGCTCCACACATAGTGTATAAAAAAGTTCTTTCTAATTCCTAGATCAATATTTGAAACTAAAAGATTTCTCTTTTTCATGAAGGCTCTTTTTGCTAGTGCTATTCTGCTTTTAACATCATTCCTGCTTCGGCCATCGGTTGTAATTTTGCCTCCCAAGTAACAGAAATCACTTACTTCTCCTATTGCATCCGATCCTATTTTTATATTTAATCTACTAGTGTTGGTATCATTTCTGCTACATTTCATCACTTTTGTTTTGCTTTGATTCATATTCAGTCCAAAATCTTCCCTCAGTATTTTGTTCATGCCATTCAGTAACTTCTCAATATCCTCAGCACTCTCTGCTAACAAGACAATGTCATCAGCAAATCGTAGCATACTGATTTTTTCTCCCTGAAAACTTATGCCACATGGAAATTTTTCTTTGACTTTCTTCATTGCTTCTTCTACATACAAGTTGAATATTAACGGGGATAGACTACAACCTTGTCTCACACCCTTTTTAACTGATGGATGTCTCTCGTGATTCTCTACTTTTATTATAGCCACTTGATTCTTATATAGTTTATAGAGTATTCTTCTATCTCGATACTTTAGACCTGATTTAAAATTTTGAACTTCTTGTCCCACCTAACATTATCAAAAGCTTTTTCTAAATCCAAAAATGCCATAAAAGTATCTCTGTTTTTCTTGATCCGCCCTTCAAGTATTAATCTTAAAGACAGAATTGCTTCCCTTGTACCACGATTTTTCCTAAACCCAAACTGATCTTCACCTACTATATCTTCCACTACCCTTTCCATCCTTCTATATATTATTTTGGTCAGTAATTTTGAAGCATGTGATGTTAGACTAATGGTGCGATAATTCTCACATTTGTCGGCTTGTGCTTTCTTTGTAAATGTAAAGATGATATTTTTATTAAAATCAGTTGGAATTTCTCCTGTTTCATAACTTTTTGATATCAGCTTGAATAATCTTTCGATTCCTTCCTCTCCTAGAGATTTAAGAAGTTCTGCAGGGATCTCATCAATTCCAACTGCTTTATTTGCTTTCAAGTCATTCAGAGCTTTATTAAATTCTGTCCTTAAAACAGGATCTCCTAAGTCATCAATGTCGACATCGCTTTCCTTTTCCATTACACTATTGTTCAAGTCGTCCGCCACATACAGTTTCTCAATGTATTCCTTCCATCGGTTAGCTCTGTCTTCTGAGCTTAAAAGAGGTTTCCCATCGGCAGCTTTAATGTTCATACCTCTTTTCTTCATTTCTCCAAAATTCTGTTTGATCTTTCTATATACATCATCTACTTTTCCTACGACCATTTCCTTTTCTACTTCTTCACACTTTTCTTGTAGCCATTTTTCTTTTGCTATTTTGCATTTCCTATTTATTTGATTTCTAAATGCCCTACGAAAACTGATTACTATCAACGAACACTTGTACTCGTTCGGATTGAGTTGAAACCTGACAGTATTGCTAGTTTAATGCAGTTTTACGAATCATTTTATTTGCATAAACTCGAACATGATACGATTTCATGTCGAGTATAGGTGCACTGTCGACAATAGGTAGGTACGCAGAGTATAAATGGGATAACGCGAAATGTACTCAATTTATACATCACGAATCTGTCAGATGATAAATTAAAAAATAACTAAAAAATACTTCAAGGCACTTGTGAATCTTAGCTTGAAAGCCAATGGAATTCTAAATAAGCAAAACAGTTTTGAAGCCTAGACTAGGCGTACGACATACGCTTGGTTGCTTTGTTTTTCTTCATTTTCATAGCAAAATCTAACATTTTCTTGAAATAATTTCGAGGATTTGCAATTTAACTGTCTAATTACCATGATTTTAACAATTTTCGATATATATGATATAGCCTTTAATTTTAAAACTTCCTCTCTTTATACAAGAAAACTTAAATTATATCCACCGCCGGCGCCGCTTCTAACAAAACAAACAACAGTACCGACTGCAAAGACAACGAGTTACTGTAATTGTTGGAGCTACAGAGCGATGCTCCCTTTGTTTAAGCGCGCCAACAAATATACTCTACTGTAATGAAAGAGCACAGCCCCCTGGATCGTATTTGAAAAAGCGATAGATCAACTTAAAAACAAATATTCAAAACATTAAAGGTAGACGTGTTTCGACACCAAAGGATAAAAGAAGTCTATAAAAAAAAAAAAAAAAAAAAAAAAAAAAAAAAAAAAAAAAAATTTGTATCACACTAATTTCGATTACTATTTTCGAAATGGGGGTGTCACCCGCAAACGGGTGACACCCGGGGCGGACCCCACTGGTCCTGGCAAACCTGATGGCACCATGTGACCGATTGGTTGTGGACGGAACAAATAAATTAAGTTTTTAATATAATTCCAATGATTACAATTACAGAAAGTCTGAATCAGTTTCGATTTAATCATTTTTTCCAAGTATTGCTCAATGCACGGCATAAACTTAATGTGCCTATAGATACAGTTTTAATTTTATAGGTAGCTTTACTTCTGCGATATCAGATCGTAAGAATTGAGTTTCCTAAATGTTTGAGCTGCTGAGTCGAGATTCTTACTACGTAAATAATACGAACGTGTGGTAGTTGTCGTGCTTGAATTCAGGGCTTGCTGTACTGGTTTGGACTGTTGTGTTTTGTTATATAACCGAAGTCTATTTTAATGAAAAACTGTGGATCTATCCTGTAGTTGAATTCTAGCTGTTACTTGCTAGTAATTTTCTTGCTTTTACTTGATAGGGGCAAAATCATCTTGTAGTGAATTGTTTCGACTCACTTTTTCTCATGAACGGTTTATTGTAATAATGTAATCTCCTACTTTATTATTTTGTGGTTTTGCGGTCTTATTGTAATATTTCGCTTGTGATAAGAATGCACGATAGGTATTACGACGTACCTCAGCAAATATTTTATTTCAGCTTAAAGGCCCAGAGTTTGTACATTCGGATTATCAATATTTTTAGATACTTGGAACTTTTGGAATGGTAAGTTCATTTCTTTGCCATAGATCACTTCAAATGGCGTTATACGAGTGCTGGTGTGAATTTTTAAGTTGTAACATGATACTAAATAATGTAAAATTGATTTCCAATTATAGTACAATCTGTTAACATAGTAAATAAGCATTTTACAAATGGTTTTATGTATGATCTCTACTCCTCCGTCCATTTTAGGGTGGTAACTACTGGTTCTTAGTTTTTCAATACCTTATAGTTTGCACACTTGCGCAACCAGTGAAGACATAAAGGATGTTCCTTGGTGTATAATTATCGATTCCGGAATTCTGTAGAGTAAAATCCAATTAACTACAAAAGCTTTCGCTACTGATTCTGCTGTTTGGTTGGGTAAGGGAATCATTGTTAGATATCTAGATAAAGCTTCAGAAATCTTAAGTACGTAACTGTTGCCTTCTGGACTGAGTCTGAAGGGACTCATAATATTAAACCGATTCTTTGGAAAGGTTCTGTTGTTTTAGGTAGTGACTTCAAAGGTTCTCACTTTTCCTAGGTCATATCTTTTATTTCATTTGGGTCAAGGTTTCACATATTTCCGTACGTCCTCTCCCCTGCGCGTCCACCATTATTAGGTCACTATTCGTTAATTAGTTGTTTTGAAATACACAATGACCTGATGAGATTGAATCATGATACAATTTCATAATAGGTTCTTTCAGTGATTTTGGTACCGCAACCCTATCGCCACGCTTGGTAACACGATGTAAAATGTTATCTCGAAACACGAACCATTTCTGCTTTCGTCATTTGCTACATTCTTCGTCTTTAACCTGTTCGATAGGTAAATCTGTTAGTGAGGGTGGTTCTTTACGATTAACTACAATGATTTTTCTACTTATGCCATTGGCTTTTGTGCAAAATTCCTGTTTTATGGAATAAGTCATGCTCATACTCTGAAAATTGTAGTGTGCATCGCATTAACCTGCTGGATGGATATTTGAGATTAAGCATCAATTTTAACACTGAATGGTCAGATATTAACGTAAAAATATCAACGAAACTGTTTGATGCTCCAAATCAAAGTTAATAATTCTTTCGCCATCATATTATAATTAATTTCAGGTTTAGTTAATTGCTGAGATGCATTTTCTCCTGGTTTTTCTTTACCTTCTATTACTTTCTATAAAACAGAACCGAGAGCTTAATAAGAAGAGTCAGTTGCCTGCACAAAAGATTTAGTGAAATCAGGAAATATTAGGGCTGGATAACTGGTAAGAGCTTTCTTGAAAATATTGATGGCTTTCTCAAATTCATTTATCCATTCAAATTTGACTCCTTTTTTCAACAGTTTAGTCATTGGGTTGGCCCTGAGGCTGTGACATATATGTCTGACGTTTTGTACAATAGTTTAATTTGGTCTCTTTCTCTTTGATCTATAAATAATTAAATTTGTATTTATAATGTGCATTTAACAATATTCTGATTATAATTAATATTAATAATTGTACTAATTTTTAAATAGAGTTCCACAGATAGTAACATGTGTAGGAACTGGGGTAGGAAAGTGTTTTTATATTAAGTAATAATGAGTGACCATGACCAGCACAGCTGACAGGCGAGGGTGTTTGTTTGGGCGTCTGTCAGTTTTTTTTATGGAGGCGTAGAGCAGGCAGTCTGGCGCGTCTGCCCGTGCCGAGGGGATCTGTTTTACGCTACGAAATAATGTGTAGATATGTAATAGTGTCATTGAATAACAGCAATTATTAAATCAATAATTTCTCAAGTGGCACCTTTTTTCGATAAAACAATTTTCATTTCTAAGCTGACGGCTTGTATGTGTATCAAAGGAGGAGAATGTGGGTCACCTCTAGAATACACGCCTGTAGCAGCTGGTATATGGCGACCCTACTTTCAGGATAATGGATGGTAATTACCTGGAGACATACCATCTTCAAATGCAGCAGTGGCGAATTCGGAACCATCAGGATTAGTGACACGCGGTTGGCAAGTAGAAATACAATTATTCTGTGGGTATTGCAGTTCTATAGTTAACAACACAACAAGAAGGAATAATGTTTAGTTTAAACAAATAATTGATCAGTAATTGGCAGAACTGGAACTATAACGAAAAATTGAGTAATTTTGTGTGGGAACAGCAATAAGGTCTGTTTAATTGTGGAAACTATAAATTAGATAAAAGAAGTTGGATTTCTAATCCAAAATTATATCGAAAGTTAAAATTATACATAACTGTAAAATGTTCAAAAGTGTAAAGAAGTAATCAACAAGAAATTTCATATTTTGCAGTAGCATGGTTAATATGGAATTATGAATTATGAATCTGTGGAACTCTTAGCCAAGTCCAATAAAAGAAAGTTGTTCAACATCAAAAAGGGGGAGAAATTATTCTCATGTAGTTTAGTTTATAAATTATTGAATGTGTATATGTGACTGTTTTGATTTATTTTAGCGCTGTGCCGAGTGGAATTTTAAAGAATGCAATTCTTAAGCATTCCAGAAACTACAAAATTTATTGTAAGTGCATGTGATTCTGGTTTCTAAAATCTGTTGTGAGAATCATCGGCGTTTTTTTTTGGCGGCGTTGTACTATTGTTGTGTAACTGCTAACCTTGATAAAGAAATTGTTGTGTCATTGCGGTCTGTTTGATCCTGCGTAGTAAAATTATTTGTGGAGGTTTTGGAATTTATTAGATATTTTACCATGGATAATAATTGTCAAGCGTTGTTAAGGATGAATGCCGGCAGTAGTTTAGGGGAAGATCAAATTAATACCTGTATGTCGGGTTTACAAACTGATAGTACTGGGGTTGTCAGTGTCAGTGAAGTAAACAGGGACGAAGGCAGTATTAATGATTGCCACAGTCAAAATGAATTTAGCAGTAGTCTGAATGCAAATGCCGATGCAGGTGGGGTTGCAGAATATTTTGCAGATAGTAATGATAAAGATGAAGATAATAGGTTGGATAGTGAAAACGATAAAGGGATGTCGGATTCAGGACAAAACGTGTTTTCACCAGACTTGGATCGATCAGATTGTACTCGAGATAGGAACATCGATCTCCAACAACTGATTGCCTTCCTAATACAAAGACAGGAAGAAGCAAGTCAAAGACAGGAAAAAGCTAGTCAAAGACAGGAAAAAGCAAATCAAGAAATAAAACAAAATATGCGAGAAATGGAAGAGAGAATTTTATCAAATCAAGAAGAATCAAGAAATGAAGAGAGAGTTAAAATAGGAGCTAAGTAGAATACAGAAAAATTGGAAACAAGAGGTACAAAAGGATTTATTAAATTTTAAGGAAGAGGTAAGACAAAGTGTCCCCATTTTGGTAAAACAGTCTGTGAAAGAACAGAAAGGAGAAATAATAGAAGAAATCGAAGACTCCCTAAATTTGAAACTGAAGGAGAACCGAGAAGAATGCCAGAAGCAGATAGAAGAGCGGTGGAGAAGTCTGAAAAAATACGACAGCAATTCAACGGTTTGTTGCACAATGTTTACTATGTCGGTAAATGTTTTAGCCACATGGAGGAAAGCTAAAACGGTTGTAGAAGAAGTGGCACAACAGGCTAAAGCGGTTGTTAGTTTCAGCGTCATGGCGTGCAGTCAATTACCCTTACCTGATGTGGTTTTTAAACCGGGCGGAAAAATCCATCCGGCAGATCTTGTGAAAATATACTCTAAATATTTGCCGGTAGAGTGGTCGGATATGGATGAGATGAAGCATTCTCTTGGAGTTGTGAAATACCAGAAGACTCTAATGATTATAATGAATTTTTGTGGATGTTTCGGGACAAATTTTGGTCTGCGCAAAGGCAGAAAAGAGTGAAAAGTGATTTTTATAATTGTCGGCAGTACAGTACACGAGACCGGCGTATGCTTGTTTTTTTGTGAACTAATGAGAAGAGAATTACGATATTTAGATCAGCCTGTAGGAGAGATTGAACAAATAGAAATATTGTTGCAGAAGTTACCAAGACAGGTCCGAGATAAGCTGATTAACAGTCAATGGGGCAAAATAGATGATTTTCTGGATATTCTTGAAAGGATAGACCGATGCAATGTAGTGAATCAAAATAATGTTGAAAATTATCGAGAAGCTAGTTATGAAAATGATAAGCAGTATGATAATAGGTCGAAAAATTGGCCGCAGAGCGGACATAATGGCTACGGAAGTGGAGGTATGCTGATGAATCAGCGAGGCAGAGGAGACGCACAGCGATTTTATAATAACAGTAACAATGGTGACAGGCGGAATAACGTGCCGAGCAAGCGTGGGGATCAGCAGCAGCAATATGTTCTTGAAAAGTAAAGATGATGAACGAAAAAATGACGAGAGGAGGGCGGAAAACTTGAATCCGCAACTGGAACGGTCCTAGCAGGGCCGGAAGGAATTTCCGGACCATTCAGTGCGTGTAGAATGAGAACAATGGGCAAGGATTCCAGTTACCAAAGCAAAGAAGAATATTTCAAGTGGTGGAAGTGTTTACACCTAATAAATGACATCAAATATGGGACCATTCTAGAAAGTAATGACAGCAGATGGGAGAGCGAAGAAATATTTGAGTTGGCCAGAATCGATGTATATGATAAGAGTTATAAAAAGGAACATGTTGATGAGAAAACGAATGGAGCGGCAGAGCGAAATGAGTCAGCGCAAAATATGTTTGTAGAAGCCAAGTTGAGAGAAGAACTACCTTTGAGTATTGCCGAGAGTGAAGTAAAAAAATTGCAGACAGTGAATCAAGCAGCGACGAAGAATGCGATGAATATGAAAATGATGGAGATAAATGTGAAGAAAATGAAGAGGAGCAGACAAGAATATTATTTATAATAAATTATGAAGAAGGAGAATATGCAGGTGTATCACATAGCGGAGCACCTGAAAAATTACAAAAAGGTAGTTGTCAGAATGTGAATGTAGCTGCGCTGCAAGTGGATACTAACGCGACGATTTGTTTTCAAGTCAGCAAGGAAGAAGAGGAAAAGAAATCATTGTTGCAGGCTACGAAAGAGGATGGCCAAGAGCAAATTAATATAAACAGTTTGTCATGGGTAAACAAGGAAGGAGTAGGTGAATGGTCACCCGAGGAAGTTGTCAAAGATTTGTTAAATGAAGATATTTACGAAGCTAGAAAATGAAATACGCCAGCCACTGATTGACGTAAAGATATTTGGTACGGAATGCCAGGC
This sequence comes from Vandiemenella viatica, assembly GCA_031002005.1. Taxonomy (NCBI): domain Eukaryota; kingdom Metazoa; phylum Arthropoda; class Insecta; order Orthoptera; family Morabidae; genus Vandiemenella; species Vandiemenella viatica. Next base: position 274,506,250 of record JARYHS010009186.1, read on the forward strand.
ACTCGTGGATTCAGGCAGTGATTTATAAGCGATTTCTCAGGCACTGTATGAGCATATAACCGAAAGATAACTGAAATGCCAGTCAATTATGTACAAATTATACGGGCCACAGGAAAGCTAAGTAAAAGATTGAAGACACAAATTTGGCTGCAACTAGTGGTAAACGGCATCCGAATAGAAAACCGTTGCATTGTGATACCAGGGTTAAATATAAATTGTATATTAGGAATGGATTTACTGATGAAGTACCGTGTACTTATCAATTGTGGAAAGGGAGAGATTAGGTTTTTGAAAGATGGGACAGAACACATTCTAAAATTTGAGAAAGAGTTGGTGAATGGTTCGGGAATTTTAGGAAACGTGAAATTACAAATGATGCATCAGTTTTATGAAGAAGAAGATGGTTTTAAATGTACAGATGTATTTGTAGATGATGATGGTTCATCGGATGAAGGTACTATAAGATATAGAGTTATTGAAATTGAGAATATTGCCTGGTAGCAGAAGGAACAATTGTTGGATACTCTAGAAAGAAACGTCGACAGATTCTCAGATCGTCTGGGTATCGTGGAGAACTTTGAATGTAAATTGAAAATAAAACCACATGTCCCATTTTTTGAAAAACCATATCTGGTACCTTTAGCAAAGAAAAATGCTGTTCTACTAGAGATAAGTAAGGTGCTACAATGGGGCATCGTCGAACGGAGTGATAGCTCGTACAAGAATCCGCTTATTGTCGCCGGGAAGAAGGATGGCTCTGTGAGGCTAGTTTTGGATGCAAGGACATTGAACAAAATTGTAAAAAAAGAAACTGATAGGCCAGAAAATTTGGAAGAAATGTTGCAGAAATTTCATGGCGTTGAATATATGACAAGTCTGGATTTGACAGCTGGCTATTAGCAAATTCCGCTGGCAAAAGAATCACGAAAATACACTGCTTTTCTATACGGTGGCAAGTGTTACCAATATTGTGTTGTCCCATTTGGTTTGAATATATCAGTTTCGGTACTCATATGTACACTGGACCAAGTTCTCGGTGAAGAACTGTTAAGTAAATTGCCAATTTATGTGGACGATATTTTGATAAGCTCAAGTACCTAGGAGGATCATTGTAAAACATTGGAAGAAGTTTTGCAGGCTTTGATAATAGGGGGCATTACCTTGAAATTGTCCAAATGCGAATTTGTGAAAAGAGAAATAAAATTTTTAGTACACAGAGTAACTATAACAAGGATAGTACCGGATCCTGACAAACTAGAAGCAATTGCAAAAATTCCCATACTAAAGAACAAAAAGCAATTAAAATCATTTTTTTTGATTATGTGGCTTCTATCGAAAATTCGTTGCTGACCAATCTTTTAATGATTCCTATTCAAATATACTGAGAAAGAAAAATGCAACGTGGATATGGACTACAGAATGCCAGCAAGCATTTGAAAAAATAAAACATGAATTGAACAAACCTGAAATGTTGTACCACCCGTATCTAGATTTGCCCTTTTGTATCGAAACGGACAGCTCCGATTATGGATTGATACTGCATTTATTTCAAATTGAAAATATTGGGGACAAGAAGAACGATAGCTTTGGGTAGTCGATTGCTAAATAAACATGAAAGTTGATATGAAATTTCGGAAAAAGAAGCCCTAAGCATTATATGAGGATTCCAAAAATTTAAGTATTATTTGTGGTGGCATGAAACAATTGTTTACACAGACCATCAAGCTTTGACTTTTCTGCAAGAGTGCAAGTTATTGCATAGGCGACTAACTAGGTGGGCTCTATTTTTACAACAGTTTGAGTATGAAATACGGTACAACGTAGCGAACGCTTTGTCAAGGTTGCCTATAGGTCAAGGCCACGTAAATGATGCAGACAACTCCGAGAAAATATTAAAAATATTTTATTTGAAAGAAGTGGCGTATGAAAAGAGTGTTAAAGAAATTTGCAAAAAATATGAGGAGGAAGCAAAATGAAGATAAATTCTTAAAGCTAGTAAAGCAAAACTTAGGGGATAGAAATAACAGCAAGTTGAAAAAATATTACAGACTATATGATGAGGTTTTGTTTCGAAGAAAGGAAGAAACTACGGAAGAATGGAAGTTGTGTTGGCCAAATCAGTATATAGCTATGCATTTGCGTATATAGAGTTGGGTTTGAACAGTCACCGAGTGAAGTAGCTTATTTCGTTGTTATATTTTATCTGTTGTGGTGTGGAGATTTGATTAGTGTAATCTCTGAGTGTTTACATTCTGTAGACAGTACTAGTTAGTATCGTTTGAACAGTCGCCGAGTGAAGTAGTTTATTTTATTGTTATATTTTATCTTTAGTGGTGTGGGGATTTGATTAGTGTAATCTCTGAGTGTTTACATTTTGTAAACAGTACTAGTTAGTTGCGTTTGAACAGTCGCCGAGTGAAGTAGCTTATTTTGTAGATATATTTTATCTGTAGTGGTGTGGGGATTTGAATAATGTAATCTCTGAGTATTTACATTTTGTAAACAGTACTAGTTAGTTGCGTTTGAACAGTCGCCGAGTGAAGTAGCTTATTTTGTTGTTATATTTTATCTGTACTGGTGTGGGGATTTGATTAGTGTAATCTCTGAGTGTTTACATTTTGTAAACAGTACTAGTTAGTTGCGTTTGAACAGTCGCCGAGTGAAGTAGCTTATTGTGTTGTTATATTTTATCTGTACTGGTGTAGGGATTTGATTAGTGTAATCTCTGAGTATTTACATTTTGTAAATAGTACTGGTTAGTTGCGTTTGAACAGTCGCCGAGTGAAGTAGCTTATTTTGTAGATATATTTTATCTGTACTGGTGTGGGGATTTGATTAGTGTAATCTCTGAGTGTTTACATTTTGTAAACAGTACTAGTTAGTTGCGTTTGAACAGTCGCCGAGTGAAGTAGCTTATTGTGTTGTTATATTTTATCTGTACTGGTGTAGGGATTTGATTAGTGTAATCTCTGAGTATTTACATTTTGTAAATAGTACTGGTTAGTTGCGTTTGAACAGTCGCCGAGTGAAGTAGCTTATTTTGTTGTTATATTTTATCTGTAGTGGTGTGGGGGATTTGATTAGTGTAATTTCAGAGTGTTTACATTTTGTAAACAGTACTAGTTAGTTGCGTTTGAACAGTCGCCGAGTGAAGTAGCTTATTTTATTGTTATATTTTATCTGTAGTGGTGTGGGGATTTGATTAGTGTAATCTATGAGTGTTTACATTTTGTAAACAGTACTAGTTAGTTGCGTTTGAACAGTCGCCGAGTGAAGTAGCTTATTGTGTTGTTATATTTTATCTGTACTGGTGTAGGGATTTGATTAGTGTAATCTCTGAGTATTTACATTTTGTAAATAGTACTGGTTTGTAAACAGTACTAGTTAGTTGCGTTTGAACAGTCGCCGAGTGAAGTAGCTTATTTTATCTGTAGTGGTGTGGGGATTTGATTAGTGTAATCTCTGAGTGTTTACATTTTGTAAACAGTACTAGTTAGTTGCGTTTGAACAGTCGTCGAGTGAAGTAGCTTATTTTGTTGTTATATTTTATCTGTACTGGTGTGGGGATTTGATTAGTGTAATCTCTGAGTGCTTACATTCTGTAGACAGTACTAGTTAGTTGCGTTTGAACAGTCGCCGAGTGAAGTAGCTTATTTTGTTGTTATATTTTATCTGTACTGGTGTGGGGATTTGATTAGTGTAATCTCTGAGTGTTTACATTTTGTAAACAGTACTAGTTAGTTGCGTTTGAACAGTCGCCGAGTGAAGTAGCTTATTGTGTTGTTATATTTTATCTGTACTGGTGTAGGGATTTGATTAGTGTAATCTCTGAGTATTTACATTTTGTAAATAGTACTGGTTAGTTGCGTTTGAACAGTCGCCGAGTGAAGTAGCTTATTTTGTAGATATATTTTATCTGTACTGGTGTGGGGATTTGATTAGTGTAATCTCTGAGTGTTTACATTTTGTAAACAGTACTAGTTAGTTGCGTTTGAACAGTCGCCGAGTGAAGTAGCTTATTGTGTTGTTATATTTTATCTGTACTGGTGTAGGGATTTGATTAGTGTAATCTCTGAGTATTTACATTTTGTAAATAGTACTGGTTAGTTGCGTTTGAACAGTCGCCGAGTGAAGTAGCTTATTTTGTTGTTATATTTTATCTGTAGTGGTGTGGGGATTTGATTAGTGTAATTTCAGAGTGTTTACATTTTGTAAACAGTACTAGTTAGTTGCGTTTGAACAGTCGCCGAGTGAAGTAGCTTATTTTATTGTTATATTTTATCTGTAGTGGTGTGGGGATTTGATTAGTGTAATCTATGAGTGTTTACATTTTGTAAACAGTACTAGTTAGTTGCGTTTGAACAGTCGCCGAGTGAAGTAGCTTATTGTGTTGTTATATTTTATCTGTACTGGTGTAGGGATTTGATTAGTGTAATCTCTGAGTATTTACATTTTGTAAATAGTACTGGTTAGTTGCGTTTGAACAGTCGCCGAGTGAAGTAGCTTATTTTATCTGTAGTGGTGTGGGGATTTGATTAGTGTAATCTCTGAGTGTTTACATTTTGTAAACAGTACTAGTTAGTTGCGTTTGAACAGTCGTCGAGTGAAGTAGCTTATTTTGTTGTTATATTTTATCTGTACTGGTGTGGGGATTTGATTAGTGTAATCTCTGAGTGCTTACATTCTGTAGACAGTACTAGTTAGTTGCGTTTGAACAGTCGCCGAGTGAAGTAGCTTATTTTGTTGTTATATTTTATCTGTACTGGTGTGGGGATTTGATTAGTGTAATCTCTGAGTGTTTACATTTTGTAAACAGTACTAGTTAGTTGCGTTTGAACAGTCGCCGAGTGAAGTAGCTTATTTTGTTGTTATATTTTATCTGTAGTGGTGTGGGGATTTGATTAGTGTAATCTATGAGTGTTTACATTTTGTAAACAGTACTAGTTAGTAGCGTTTGAACAGTCGCCGAGTGAAGTAGCTTATTTTATTGTTATATTTTATCTGTAGTGGTGTGGGGATTTGATTAGTGTAATCTCTGAGTGCTTACATTCTGTAGACAGTACTAGTTAGTAGCGTTTGAACAGTCGCCGAGTGAAGTAGCTTATTTTGTTGTTATATTTTATCTGTACTGGTGTGGGGATTTGATTAGTGTAATCTCTGAGTGTTTACATTTTGTAAACAGTACTAGTTAGTAGCGTTTGAACAGTCGCCGAGTGAAGTAGCTTATTTTATTGTTATATTTTATCTGTAGTGGTGTGGGGATTTGATTAGTGTAATCTCTGAGTGCTTACATTCTGTAGACAGTACTAGTTAGTAGCGTTTGAACAGTCGCCGAGTGAAGTAGCTTATTTTATTGTTATATTTTATCTGTAGTGGTGTGGGGATTTGATTAGTGTAATCTCTGAGTGTTTACATTTTGTAAACAGTGTTTAGCATTCTGTGAGGACAGTAGCGTATTTTCGTTTTGTATTTGAACTTTAGTTGTGTGTAGATTTAGTTAGTGTAATCTGTGAGTGTTTACTTTGTACAAAGTACAGGTTATTTCGATTTTCTGATCTTTTTTTTCTTCTTCGCGTTTTTCAAAAGCAGAATGGCTAGGGACTGTGATTGCTGTGTGCAGACGCGAGCTGAGGTGGCTGATCTCCTGCGCACAGCTTGCAGCTGTGTTAGCGAAAGTTACACAGCTGGAAGCTGCCGTTAAAGGTTGCAGCAGATGTAATATTGGGGAAACTGATGTAGCAATGCCTATAACAGATTCTCCCATATCGACCGTCGTACCTGCAACCCAGGCTGAAGAGTTGGAGGCTGTGCCTCGGTCGCCTGTTGGTGACTGGCGTATGGCCTCTAGACTTAGAAGTCGCACACGGGGGCAGTCGAGCAGGCTTAAAGGCCAAGACGCTGAACTTGTTCGACTGTCCAACCGGTATGATGTATTGTCGGAGGCTGACACAGTCCCACAATTGTCATCCTGCGAGTTGACGGCCCCCCAGCGCGCCAGGTCTGAGCAATCACAGAAGGGGATTTTGGTAGTTGGGAGCTCTAATGTTAGGCGGTTATTAGAGCCCCTTAGGGAAATGGCGGATTCCTCGGGGAAGAAATCCAATGTCCATTCAGTGTGTATTCCGGGTGGCCTGATCCGAGATGTGGAACAGGCCATCCCGGATGCCATAGAAGGGACGGGGTGTAGCCAACTACAGATTGTGGCTCATGTCGGCACCAATGATGCTTGTCGCCTTGGGTCGGAGGTTATCCTCTCTTCCTTCCGGCGGCTGGCTGAAAGGGTGAACTCTGTGGCCAGTGGCCGCAAGATATCGGCAGAGCTAACCATCTGTAGCATTGTAGACAGAGTTGATTGTGGACCTCTGGTTCAGAGCCGTATTGAGGGGCTGAACCAGAGACTACGACGTTTCTGTGATGATATTGGCTGCAGATTCCTCGATCTTCGCCATAGGGTCGAGTCATGTAGGGTTCCCCTTAATAGGTCAGGTGTGCACTACACACGTGAATCGGCTACACGGGTGGCAGGGGCCGTGTGGAATGCACTGGGTGGTTTTTTAGGCTGAGGGAGGAAGACCCGAAACACGAAATACAGTTACGGGCAACCCAATCAGATGTAACACCGGAATGTAGGAGGAGCGTAAAAGAATCTCGACAGTTAAAAGTTCTCGTAATTAACTGTAGAAGCGTTTGTAACAAACAACCGGAACTTGATAGCATTATTTGTAGCACAGAGGCGGATATCGTTATCGGTACAGAAAGTTGGCTAAAACCGGAAATAAGTTCCGCCGAAATTTTTAAAGATAGCATGAATGTTTTTCGTAAAGACAGATTACATTCTCATGGAGGTGGGGTATTTATAGCTGTGAGTAAATCTCTCCCATGTAATGAAATAGAAGTCGATACGATCTGTGAAATCATATGGATTAAACTTCAAAGTTGCTGGGTCAAAACTCATCATAGGCGCCTTCTACCGTCCACCCGATTCCGACATAGCTATCGCCGAGGAGTTAAGAAATAATGTAAACAGTATAGCTAGCCGTTTTCAGGATCATGCTATGATTCTAGGAGGCGACTTCAATCTGCCTTATATTGACTGGCGTAATTACGTTCACATTACAGGTAGCAGGGATAAGGCAGCTTCTGAAGTAATTCTCGAATTGTTCTCAAATAATCATCTCGAGCAGCTAGTTAATGAACCTACGCGGTGTCATAACGGTAGCGAAAATATTTTAGATCTGCTGGTTACCAACAGGCCAGAATTATTCACCGAAATTTCAACGACCACAGGTATAAGCGATCACAAAGCGGTAATTGCAACTATCAGACTAATGACCTAAGCGAAAAAGGAGAAAACGGCGGATTGTATACAAATTCAGTAAGGCCTCTAAGGAGTGTTTTAGAACCTACCTGAGGAATAATTACCATAACTTCAAGTCAAAAAATGACACCGTTGAAGAGATGTGGCATCGATTTATACGAATAGTCAGGGAAGGTATGGATATACATATACCGAAGCGGATAATAAATGGGGAGGATGATCCACCGTGGTACACATGCGAAGTCAAAAGATTACTCAAAAAACAAAGGAGGATACACGCACGCTCAAGAAGGAAGGGGTGTCGCAGTGATTTAGAAACCTTAGCTGAGTTAAGAGGACGTATTAAGAATGTAATTCGTGAGGCCTTCAACGATTTTCATTCCAACTCTCTCTCTAAGAGTCTCACAGAAAACCCAAAGAAATTCTGGTCGTATGTACGAAAAGTCAATTGTACCAATAGCAATATACCAGCACTAATTCGTGAAAGTTCAGAGGTTAATGAAAGCCGCGATAAAGCTAACGTACTAAATACTGTATTCAAAAATTCATTTACTGATGAAAATAAGGATAGTGTTCCCGTTTTCCCACGCCGTGTCGAGTTGGTGATGGAATCATTACTGGATAGATACTGCAGGTATCATAAAGCAATTAGAGCTCCTGAAGTGGGGGAAAGCACCGGGTCCAGATGGAATTCCAGTAAGAATGTTTTCAGAATATGCGGCGGAAATCGGCCCATTTCTGTCTGATATATTCAGTAAATCATTAGAAGAGCGAAAAGTACCTTCAGACTGGAAAATCGCGCAAGTAACTCCGATTTTCAAGAAAGGTGATCGAAGTGATCCTGGAAACTTATCGTCCAATATCTATAACATCTGTTTGTAGTAGAGTTATGGAGCATATTATATGCTCGAACATTATGAAATTTCTAGACGATAATAATTTGCTTACAACAAATCAACACGGATTTCGGAAGAAAAGATCATGTAAACACAGCTGGCCCTATTTACACACGACGTAATGAAAGTTATTGATGCAGGTTCACAAGTAGATGCCATTTTTTTAGATTTTCAGAAAGCCTTTGACTCTGTGCCACACAACCGCCTGTTAGCGAAGCTACGAGCGTACGGTATATCGGATCAGCTTTGTGAATGGATAAAGGATTTTCTAACTGGTCGCTCGCAGTATGTCGTCGTTGAAGGAGAAAGTTCATCTAGTCTAGATGTTACATCGGTGGTACCTCAAGGAAGTGTAATAGGACCACTTCTTTTTTTAATTTTTATAAACGATCTCGGAGATAAAGTGAAAAGCCTTTTGAGATTGTTTGCTGATGATGCGGTTATTTATAGGGAAGTAAGGAATTTGGCCGATTGCTTAGAAATTCAGCGTGATCTGGATATTATTTTGGCATGGTGCGCTGAGTGGGCAACTTACGCTAAATTGTAAAAAGTGCAAGACAATGAGCATAACTAACAAAAAGAATCCAATTGTTCAGAAATACGAGTTAAACAATCCAGTTATTGATATGGTCGATTCTATGAAATATTTGGGAGTAACAGTACAAAGGAACATGAAATGGGACTTACACATTAATTCGTTGGTAGGTAGAGCTAATTCTAGGCTGCGATTCATAGGTCGAATATTGAAAAATTGTAATGAACAAACAAAGGAGATAGCGTACAAATCTCTTGTGCGTCCACATTTGGACTATTGTTGTGCCATTTGGGATCCATTTCGTAAGGGGTTGATCGAAAGTATAGAGAAAGTACAGAGAAGAGCCGCTCGATTCGTGACCGCTTGCTACAGTCCTTATGAAAGCGTCACAGAACTGATTAGTAGACTAGGCTGGGAGTCTCTGGTAGATAGACGACGCACGTTTCGTTTAAACGTATTGGTAAACATGCGTACTCCCACTTTCACTCACGAGTGTAGTGAAATACTTCGTCCACCAACCTATTTGAGCCGGAATGACAGGATAGATAAGATTAGAGAAATAAGGTGCCGCAATGATTCTTATATGAATTCTTTTTTCCCTCGTACCATTAGGGATTGGAATGCACAACAAAGAGATTAGCTTTGGTGCTGAGCACCCTCTGCCACCCACAATTTTGTGAATTGCAGAGTATATATGTAGCTGTAGATATAATAATTGATTATATTCATTTGAGTTATGGACACTATGGACCTGAAAAATGTTATTGGAAATTACAAGAAGTACTGATTTTTAACAATATGCGCAAGCAAATAGCCAGAAAATTAGCTAGTTGCGATCAGTGTCAACGAACTAAAGTATCCACGGTAGCAACTAAGAACCGAATGCAAAGCATATTACTAAAGGATGTACCAGAATTACTGGCGGTGGATTTATATGTGTCCTTACTGAGATTCAGAGTAGGGTTTATGTATATATTTGTCGTCTTCGATGTATTATCAAAACTTGTAAAGCTTTATGCCTTAAAGAAAGCTACTGGAATAGCACTAGTAACAAAGTTGGAGAGAGACTATTTTGAAACTGTGGGACGGCCAAATTCGATTTTGTCAGATAACGGAAGTCAGTTTACCTCTAGAATATGGACTGCTTGTATGCAAGACGGTAATATATTAAAATATCTGCTTACCATCCAGCCAGTAATCCTTCGGAACGAATTATGAGAGAGCTAAATCGCTTATTCAGAACTTATTGTTGCCAGAAGCATACCAAATGGATTGAGTACGTGAAAGATTTTGAAGAAATAATCAACAGCATCCCGAGTGAAAGTACAGGATATACGCCGTACCGAATCATGTTCAATTAGGATCCTCCTAACATAATAAAGGAAAACATGAAGTTTCCGCCGATGACAGATCGATAGAGAAGAGTTGTTAGCAAGTGTTACAAATATGATGAAAAAGAAAGCGGATGAAAGGAAAGAAAGGATTGATAAAGGAATAAAGGCTACCGAATATAGTTTGGGAGAATTTGTTCTGGTGAGAACACGGGAAAAGTCGTGTGAAATAAACTCAGAAATTAAAAAGTTTTTTAAAGTTTACCACAGGCCTTTCAAAATAATTGCAAAGCCAAATATTAGTGCTTATTTGTTAGCATACCTTGAGTCAAATAAAACCTTTGGTTTGAGAAATGTTGTAGACTTAAAATTGTATAAACATAAAAACATTTGATTATAACTTGTTAAAATTGTGTGAAGGTATTGAACAATGTCAAGTAAGCAAGGGACTGAAACAGACAGTGATAAGTATTAGATTTCTTCTGCTTGGTTTATGGTATTTTTTGTGTATTTTTTGTGTATGTTTATATATTAGAATAGAGATTTGGATACTGTGAAAGTGCAGTTATAATGGGTATTCAATTGAAGATTGGATACTGTGGTGGCTGAGGAAAACAGTTATCAATAACCAATATAACTGATGTGGTAGTGAGTCACACTGTGAGTTGTACATTGAAACAATACGCTCACAAGAAATTTGATTGAACCTTAAAATCACCATCGGTGGTTCACTAAAGTGTAACAAAACTGTCATGTGAGACATTGATACATCTTGGCAAATGAATCGGATATTTTCAACAACCAATTAATTATGCCTCGATGTGGGGGCAGGTGTGACATTTACGTCTGACGTTTTGTACAATAGTTTAATTTGGTCTCTTTCTCTTTGATCTATAAATAATTAAATTTGTATTTATAATGTGCATTTAACAATATTCTGATTATAATTAATGTTAATAATTGTACTAATTTTTAAATAGAGATCCACAGACAGTAACATGTGTAGGAACCAGGGTAGGATAGTATTTTTATATTAAGTAATAATATGTGACCATGACCAGCACAGCTGACAGGCGAGGGTGTTTGTTTGGGCACCTGTCTGTTTTTTTTTTTATGGAGGAGTAGAGCAGACAGTCTGGCGCGTCTGCCCATGCCGAGAGGATCTGTTTTACGCTACGAAAGAATGTGTAGATATGTAATATTGTCATTGAATAAAAGCAATTATTAAATCAATAATATCTCAAGTGGCACCTTTCTTCGATAAAACAATTTTAATTTCTAAGCTGACAGCTTGTATGTGTATCAAAGGAGGAGAATGTGGGCCACCTCTAGAATACACACCTGTAACTGCTCGTAAAGCCATAGTCGTGGATAAATTTCATATAGTAATTTGCAATCCCTAAGAAAGACTGCAATTCTTTCACACAAGTGAGTGTTGGAAAATTTTTAACTGCTTCTACTAGGCTTAGATGTTGTTTGACCCCATCCTTGTTGATGCGATAACTTAAATATTCTAATTTCGAAACTGTTAAATTGCACTTTTCAATTGATAAAGATAAATGAGCTAGTTTCAAATGTTCAAACACAGATATTTACCTTTGGATGTGCTTTTCCATGTTTTCTCAAAATACAATGACGTCGTAAATATAAAAAAATGTGCTGAAAATGGTTATAACCCTCTCAGAACTCCATCTAAAAGGCTTTAAAAAGACGCAGGACACGTTTTTTGATCCAAAAGATAGCCTCAAAAACTCAAAATAGCCATGAGGAACATCATGTCATTTTTCATGGTCTTGGTGCTAACCACTTGCGAGGTCCTCCTTTCCGCTATTTTGACTGCGACAAGAAAGATTGATAGCCCGCTTTACTGGCACTTGACCCTAATATGCCTTTTTGCGGTAGTTGCTATCACCTCGCCGTTTGTATTAATATAAAGTAACTTTTATTACTAAACACTCAATCATCTCTCAATTTGCGCAACGGATATTCTAATGTTATGTAAATGACTTTCGCCACACTTTTACTATAATCCACAATTTATTACACTCAAAAATTCACATAAGATACAATGCTTTCACTGAAACAATATTCTGTACATATTTGCATCACGCTAGCCGAAATCCGTTTCTCCACATGTTCGCCCTATGCTAGCCAAAAACAGTCTCTCTCGCCATATTGGCTTGTTCCTCTCGCGCCAACACACCCATACAGTACTGCCAACTCTCGCAACATGAAATTACTAAACTAACTTATAATTACCCCGTTCTACACAAACTACTATGCTGGAAGACCTATACTATAAATAAAATATAAATTTATTTACAATCAATTAATAATGTAATAATATAATTCAGTAATGACTGGTGAGTGGGGACCTCACAAACTGCACAAATTTAAGTTTGAGAAATATTTGCAATCACCTAAATAATCTAAACTTTCTGTGATTGAAGATAAGGGATACACGTCACTGACTGTGACTGAATTTGAGGCTCTATAATCAACACTAAACCTGAATTTTGTTTTTTCATTCCGACTCTTTTTCGAGAGCAGGACAATCACGACTCCACAGGTGCTTGAACTTGGGCTAATAATTTCGTCTTTTAGTTGTTGGTCAGTGAATTCAACTACAAGTTGCCTCTGATAAAAGGAAAGCCTGTAAGCATTCTTATGAATGGGAGCGGCATTCCCTGTTAGGATCCTATATTTCACTAAATCTGAAGCAGGCAATTTACTGTTCGGTATAAATAATTTCCGAAATTAATTTAACAAACTTTCCATTTTCTCTCCTTCCTTATGCAGTAAATATTTAAGATTATCTTCCTCCCTTCGAACAGTACACAATTTTTTCTTTCACTGCTTCATTATTAGTCAAATTGAAATTACAGAAAATGCTACTCGCTAATTCCTTCTCCCTTAAGATTCCTATTTTTGCAATTTTATAACCACGGGGTATTATGACATCACTTTCACCGAAATTTTCAACTGACACAGGTATATATGTTATCCCAATAATTACTACTCGGACTTTGCAAATTCTTCATTTCACGTAACACTAATTAGAATCTTACCAATTGGATTCTTCTGGAAGATCCACTAATACCACTGAAATTTTATCACACTCTATGTCATCTTTAATGGATAAGTTCATAATTTTCCTTGAAGGTTTCGGAATAGTTTCTGCTTTTCTCAGACTGATGACAGATTTATAAGTTCGCGTATCTGGTAAATGAAGGTTAATGACGCCTATATTTACACAAAACACTTTTTTTAATCTGCGAACGACAAAGGTGGGCCTATGCTCTCATGTTTCCTCAAAACAATTATTCATTTCGCCATGTCAAGTATTGTATTATATTTATCTAGAAAATTCATCCCTAGAATTCCACTATATCTTAGGTTTAGTTTAGAAACCATAAAGTAGTTGCATTATAAATACAATCATCTATAGTTATATTTATATATTTTGCACCAAAACTATCAATAATTGCATTTCTATCTAATTCCGTAATTTTGCAATCAGACTGTCTTAAATCATTGATACTGCAAATATCTTTTGATAATAATGTAATTTCAGATCTCCTGTCAATAAGTAAACTTACATTGTCCTTCAATATTTACTGTTGCAATGAAATCTGCCACTTTGGGGTTACTCTGACGTTACATGTACCGTTTCAGTTAGGGGTGTGACAACGTGGCCTTGCAAATTCCCTATTCATTTAACTTATTCTTTGAATTATTGCTTCCACGTTGTCACCCATTTGATCTATTTAATCCTCTGTAATTTTTTGTGCCATAATTCTTATCATATTCCTTTGAACATTTTTGTTATTTCCCATAAATATTCTATTACTCCTATCTTTCTAATTATTTTTATTATTATCTATATTTTTATCTTGACCATTGTCTGCAGATAATCCTTCTCTACAATTTCTCCTAAATTCTTTTGTATAATAAGCTTTCTCAACAGTTTTCTGATGAGTGTCCCTTTTTTGTTTTTTACAAACTACACATTTTAATTCTTTTCTGGCATGAAAGACTCTTTTTTCAAGCCTCTCTTTTTGGTGATTTCTAGGCATATTCATCACTTGTTCGAAAGTTTGCGCGTGCTGGAGAACTTCAGGAAACGTTTTTGGTTTATGGAGACTCACGTGATTTGCAATATCCCCCTAAAAACGCGTCCAATTCTCGCATGTTTGCGTTGTAAAATTTTACAGTATTTTTCTCTTGTTATCCCCTAGCACATGTGTTATTATTAATCATTTTAATCCTATTAGCGAACTGATCAAGATCTTCGCTGGTTTTCTTCTAATATTTCTTAACTTACAGATATCGATAGAACCTAGCTGAATGTTTCTTTGAGAAGCGCTTTTCAAGTTCACCACGCAACATGTCATATGTTACGGTCTTTTTACAATGCTCATCATAAATCTCAAATTTTAAAGCATCATCAGTTAATTTTCTTCTTAAAAGAATTAATTTTTCAGTGCTGCCAAACTTAAATCTCCTAATTTAAAATATGTTCAACTTAATCAGAAACTCGTTTGTCGATTCATTTGGTTTTCCTCCAAAAGAAAATGAACTCATCATCACTGATCTGTAAGCTCTGCTATTAGAAACTTGAGCATTTTTCGTTGGTTGAAAAGGCGGTGAAACTTTGACCTCTAGCACCGCTTATTATCGCGTTAGGGAACCTGTAACATATTGTAAATTTACTTCTTGGTTCTCCTGATTAGTCATCACGCTGCCAGCAAGCCTACCTTTTCAAAAATTACAAAAAAAATGGCAAAACTGTAATGAGCCGTTGTGTAGTCTCCGCCACACCCTTCAGCACGCTCACTGGAAGCCAACTGTGGGTGTTTTCATCTGGACTGGAATATTGCTGACAATAATACGCTCAGCTGCTCGATGCTTCACTGTGCCGTTCAGTTGACTCGTCGCTTAGCCGGTCGTACTCGTCAAATGTCTCGAAGATCCAAGATCGATTTCCCCGCCAATATCTCGTAACGTAGCTACCGTATGATTCCACGAAAATTCCTCTTCTGTCACCATTGTCGTATGGCTGTGGTTGATATTCTGTACTTGATTAAACTCGTTTTCTTAATGTTTCGTAAGACTTGCGAAGAAGAATTTCTTCATTTATTGTACTAGTGTTCGTCTTCTGCTAACTGACACCTAAACTTTGGCTGTATGGGATCGGATAATCATATGGGTTTCTTGTGCTCCAGCCGAATGAAATACTGAAGCCGTTATAGTCCATGTTTATTGCAACGTACTTAATGGTACAGTTACAAGGAAAAATACATCTCCGGACTCCACGGCACGTAATGTAATCAAAAGCTAGGTTTCTGCAATTTAAAATATTATAAGTTAGTTGAACGAGAATTGGCTGGTAGTAGCGGCGATCGATTGATAAACGATCCAAGGCAATGATTGCCGATATCGTAAATCAGATACAAGTGAGAAAAATTACAAGTTGTTCCCTACAAGGTGAACTTAAGCTGCATGGGTGCTGAGCTGACGGCTGGCAGTTTCCGTTCGATTGAACCAGCATTTTATCACTCGTACGCCATCGAGGCTCAGACTTGGTGAAGTTAAATAAAAAATAACTAAAAGAATTAAAATAAATCTCTACAGTTCTCTGCCACTAAAACCCAGTAGAAGGTATGTGGTGGTGGCGTTTCGTTAGAGTGCCTTTCTCCACGTTGTAAGTTCGTGTGTGGCGTTGTGGTGCAGGTACAGGTGTTCTACGTCAAGTACGAGAAGTCGGGGGACGGCGCCGTGCGCTACGACCCGCCCGTGCCAGCCGTCACGCCGCCCCCCGCCGCGGAGCCGGAGGTGGAGCCGCCCCCGCAGTACCACCCGCCGCCGCCCCCGCAGTACCAGCCGCCGTCCACGACGCTGCGTGCCATCGTGCGACCCGACTCGGAGCAGGTACACGGCTCGCCCGGCCTCAAGGTCACCTTCGGCGCGCAGGTGCAGCCGCACGCCCAGGAGTCAGCGCCGCGGCCAGCCACCGCCAGGCCAGACTCCCCGCGCAGGGTCAGCCGCCAGCACGGCAGGTACGGCGTCAAGCGATTCCTTTAAACAACAATCCGATTTTTTTATTTTTTTTTTGAGTGGTATTTTGAAGGTCGAACATTTGTAACGCGTTTATTAACGGATGGGGAGGAATTTATTAACTGATACCAACTGAAATAATGAAATTTATATTTAGTGATTAATTTAATAGATATTTGTTATAATAACAAGGTTTCTTTTCGGTCATCGGTCTTTCGACTGGTTTGGTGCAATCCTCCATCCCTTCCTATCTTGCACTAACCTCTTAATCTCTACATATGCCTTACAACCCACGTCCTCAATTATCTGCTTCATGTATTCTAATCTCTGTCTTTCTCGGCAGATCTGACCTTCGACTGTTGCTTCCACTAACAAATTAACTGATCCAGCATGTTTCAAAATATGACATACTATCCTGTCTCTTCTTTCTGAAAAATTCTTCCACAAACTTCTTTCCTGACCCATCATGTACAAACCACGTTTATTTCGCACTTTGTCTGTCCACCTAATTTCCAGCATTCTTCTGTAGCACCACATTTCAAATGCTTCAATTTTTGTTTTTTCTGGTATTCCTAAAGCCCATGCTTCGCTACCATAAAGTGCCGTGCTCCACACAAAGAGTTTTAAAACGTCCTAGATCAATATTTCAAACTAAAAGATTTCTCTTTTTCATGAACGCTCTTTTTGCTATTGCTATTCTGCTTTTAACATCATTCCTGCTTAGGCCATCGGTTGTAATTTTGCTTCGCAAGTAGTAAAATTCAGTTACTTCTCCAATTGCATCCTATTCTATTTTTATATTTAATCTACCGTGATATGTATAATTTCTGCTACATTTCATCACTTTTGTTTTAATATGACTTATATTCAGTCCAAAATCTTTTTGTTCATGCCATTCAGTAACTTCTCAATATCCTCAGTCTGTTCATTTAACAAGACAATGTCATCAGAAAATCGTGGCACACCAATTTTTTCTTCTTCAACACTTATCCCACATGACAATTTTTCTTTTACTTTCTTTATTGCTTCTTCTGCATACAAGATGAATATTAGCGAGGATAGACTACAACCTTGTCTCATACCCTTTTAACTGATGCATGTCTCTCATGGTCCTCTACTTTTATTATAGTCACTTGTTTCTTATATAGTTTATAAACTATCCTTCCATATCGATATTTTAGACCTGATGTCTTTAAAATTTTGAACATCTTATCCCACCTCACTTTTTCTAAATTAAAAAAAGCCATAACAGTAACTTTTTTTTTTATCCGCCCTTCAAGTATTAATCTTAAAGCCAGAGTTGCGATTTTTCCTAAACCCAAACTGATCTTCACCTACTATCTCTTCCACTACACTCTCCATTCTTCTGCGTATTATTCTAGTCAGTAATTTTGAAGCATGTGATGTAAGACTAGTGGTGCGATAATTCTCACATATGTCGGTTTGTGCTTTTTTAGGAAGTGTGAAGATGATACATTTTTTTAAATCAGCTGGAATTTCTCCTCTTTTATAACTTTTTGATATCAGTTTGAATAATCTATTAATTCCTTCTTCTCCTAGGGATTTAATACGTTCTGCAGGGATCTCATCAATTCCAACGGCCTTATATGCTTTCAAGTCATTCAGAGCTCTATCAAATTCTGTCGTCAAAACAGCCTAAGTCATCAATGTTGACATCGCCTTCCTTTTCCATTACGGTATTGTTGAAGTCGTCCCCATCATACAGTTTCTCAATGAATTCCTTCCATTGGTTAGCTCTATAGTTCGAGCTTAAAAGTTTCTCATCGGCAGCTTTAATATCTACTCCTCTTTTCTTCATTTCTCCAAAATTCTGTTTGATCTTACTATATGCAACATCTACTTTACTTGTGACCCTTTTTTTGCAGCCATTTTTCAATTGCTTATTGCATTTCCTGTTTATTTGATTACTAAATTGCCTGTATTGCTCTCTTGTTGCTTCATCCTGAGAATTTTTGTGTCTTATCTTCTGATCCATCAGCTCCAAAATTTCTTTTGTGATCCAAGGTATTCGGGCGGTTTTTTTCCTAAAGCCTAGTGTTTCTTTACCTGCTTTCATTATGTCGGTCTTTAATGCATTCCATTCGTTCTCGATTGAGCTCCTTTCAGAGTTACTTCTTAGACCTAAGTCTACCAATCCTACAAATTTTTCTACCGTGCTAGATTGTTTCAGTTTATTTAATTCCAGTCTGTTTTGCTTACATTGCTGCCTTATTCGCTGGAATTTCAGCCTGCACTTCATTACTATTAGTATCTGTGTCTGCTCCTGGGTACGCTTTGCAGTATAGAACTTGATTCCTGAACCTCTGTTTGACCATGATATAATCTAGCTGATATCTGCCTGTATCCACTGAACGTTTTCAGGTGTATATCCCTCTTGCATGGTTCTTAAACAGTGTTTTGACACGACTTCTCTATATCTTTCACAAAATTCTAATAACCTGCTTCCTCGCTCATTTCCTTCTCCTAGACCAAAACCCCTCTTTTCCTTCTACCAATATTCAGGGCTGGCGCTAGGTATTTCGGGCCCGGGGTAAAATGGGCGACTTTTTTTTTTTAGCTCTACAAAATGGCCAGGCGACAATGGGCCTATTCTTGGCTTCATGGCCTAAGGGCCCCTATAGTCGGTGATCGGGCCCCCGATCAGCCGGCGGGGCCCGGGTACTTTTGACCCTCTTACCCCCCCCCCCCCCCAACGCCGGCCGTGCCACTATTGCATTTCAATCTCCCATAATTATTAGATTTTCCTCACCTTTCACATATTGGATTAATTCTTCAATTTCCGCGTATATATTCTCAATTTCTTCTTCATCCTCCTGTAATGTTGGCATATACACTTGTACTAACGTGGTTGGGGTGAGCTTAGTTTCTAACCTCATCAAAATTATCCTGTCACTAAACTGTTCATAATACTTCACCCGTTTCTCTACTCTTTTGTTATTACAAGTCCTACACCAGTAACTCCACTGACAGCTTATGTGTTAATTATTCTGTGTTCCCCAGATCAGAAATACTGTGCGTCGTTCCACTTAACTTTATTAATCCCAACAACATCCAAATTAAGTCGTTCTGTCTCCATTTTTGAGTTTTCTAGCCTACCCGTCCTTTTCAGAATTCTAACATTCCACGCTCCAACTCGTAAAATGTTTCTATTCATTCTGATGATTCCTCCCTGAGCAGTCCACACCTGGAGATCCAAATGGGTGTTTGTTTAACTCCGGAATATTTTACCCTGAAAGAAGCCTTCATTTTATATGTAATTTGAGAGGATTACATGTCCTCGGTATACCCTTTGGGTCTTTAATGCAGTGGTTTCCCGTTGCCTTGTGCATTCCCATGCCGTTGTTCATTTCTGGTTCATCCACCTTTAGGGGCCGCTTCCAACCACAAGGGCAAGAGGGTGCCCTGCGCCACTCCCCGATCTTCCGCCCTCCTTTAGGATGCCATTGGCAAGCAGTTGGTTACTCCTTATACCGGGAATCTTTCAGTCACCAGAGCCTCTTCTGTGCAAAAAGGGTGCACCACGTGAAGGAGAGGTTGACATTTTGTTGGAAAAGGCTAATATAGTCTCTCCCAAACCCTTACACCCCCAAAACAAGTTATTCTATTACTTAAACAAATAAAAACACTAAATTTCCAATAAACTGACCCAATCTACAAAAGCAGATTATACCAATATAATATTACTATTTTTTTTTAAAAAAAAACGGCTTTTACATTAATATTTGTATTGTGTGCTGGAATTCATATTTTTTTGTAGTACTAGTTTGTACAAATTTGGAAATACTTTCTTTCATCCCACTGTAAGGAACAAAGATGGATCTTGGGGGTGGATATCCGCCTTACGTTCCTTAACTATTGTGCACTTACTTATCACTGGAAATACTGGAAGTTCTTAAAATAGTTTGTTGACCGTGAATTTGCCTAATAAAAATGCTAACTGGTTTTCAAGATGGTCGCCACCTGTTCGTTATTCCCCAAACAGGAAGGGTATACTATTAAATGAAAGTCAGGTTTGAAGTTTCACTATTCACATATATTAAAAAATGTCACTGTATTACAACTGTTCAGCTAGCAAGGCATCGGAAAATCATCACACGAAAATTGCAAGTTATGAAGCATAACCAAAACCGATAAGTCCCCCCATAAAATTCAAAGTTCAAATTTCCAACATTTTACTATGTAACTAAAAAATCACAATATGGCGCCTATCCGCCATTGTGCCCGCCTGGTTGTAGTCTAGCCTCATGCTCAAGCCGCCCGAGGCTAGCTTGCGGCTCTCGGACCTAACACGTCCTACTTCTCGCACAATCTAGACCCAAGTGAGCGTCATAGCTCTGCAATTCCCTATATGAAACTAGGACTAACGTGTTCAACATAGACATTGAAATTCTCTATTTACCTCCCAATGTTTCCCAGAAATTTACGGTGTGTAGATTACTCCAAAATAAGTGTTTACTGTCTCTTGGTAATAATGATTTAAATGCTCCAGAACGGAGTTATGGATTTATTTAGTTGGGGTGTGTTGCTACACTGGATTACGTAGTCATCTCAAAAATCTGTGTACAAAAAACAGACCGTCAAAAATTTTAGATTTCGTGCTTTAAGTTATTTTAGAAATACTCTCCCGTCTCTGCTGATTCTACTGGTGTAAAAATTATTCAAATCTATTCGGTAATTTGAAAGATACTGATTTCTTTAACTTTCCCTTGTTCAGACCAAATCTTCTGCTTTTTATTTATAGCCGGTTGTGTCCTGAGATTATTTTTAATTGAACCTTGATTTATTTTAAGCCTTTTAGCGAAGTTTTTAGTCGGCTAAACCTGTTAGTTTCTGAGTTATTAATTTCCAAAGTTTCGGTTTTTACGACGCCATAACCGGTTGGCTGTTCTCCACTTATATTTTCAGTTTATCGGTTGGTCATTCCGGGAACCTTACAAAATATTACCTAGTTATTTATTTTACTTGGTTTCCTTTACTTTTAAAGCTCTGAAGTTATTCAAATGTGATGGCATAAAATGTTTACTATCTCTCATGTAGAGATGCATTAAATTCCATATTTATTACTTTAAATCGGTCTGGAGCTGCAAGTTACTCGTGAATTTAATATCAACTGGTGAAATTCTAATTATGAAAATGCTTTACAGTGTCTAATTTAGTGGAGTATTATTACCATCGTAACGTAAATAAACCTGTGTCTTCTGCTTCATGGATAATTTCGGATTACTCTCTTTTAGGTGAGTTTATGCTTATATTTTCCTGGAAACTTCTTATTTATGGTTACTATGTGTTATTTATCCACTTTATCGTATTAGGATTGTTGTTAACTTGATTTTAAATGTGGTATCGTGTACTGAAGTTAACCTTAAACTTGGCCGAATTCTCGCGGAATATAGAAAATATAACTAGGGATACCTTACACCACCTCACAAGAAGTTCCAAGTTTCTCCGTAGAGGATTTATCGGCGTCTAGAATAGCCAATGCCTTGGCACGTGGGACTTGAAGTCCCTGGTGTCTTTTTTGCGTGCAGCTCTACGCCTCGTTGACGTCGAGGTCATTAGAGGTGGGAAAGTACTCGGGACAATGAACGGGAAGGAATTCGGCCATGGCCTTTCTGAAGAAACCATCCCGGCTCCGTGGTGTCGACTGGTCGAACTCATTCCAAACGGATGAACCAGGTATTTGTGGTTGTATAGTTAGACGAGCTTTGTTTCTGGCTAGCGTGGTCGGTGAACGGTTAACGTTCTGGCCTCGCATTCGAGAGGACGTGGGTTCGAATCCCTGCCCGGGCATTCAGATTTGGGTTTTCCATTGTTTCCCCAAATCAGTTCAGGCGATTGCCGGGATGCTTCCTTCAAAAAGGCCATCGGCGAATTCCTTCACGTTCCTTGTACAAATCCCATCCCACCTCTAATGACATCTGCCGATGAGGCGTAAAGGCCAAGCAAAATAATTTCCTCAGGCTTCTCAAAGTCAAGGTCCGACTGAGCCTTTGAACTTGACGACATAATTAATATCATTACCTTCATAACAATGGTATTATAAGATTTCTTGGGAATGGTTGACCTCCACAGATCCTTATTTCTTTGACGTTGGGTCCATATAAATGGACTGGTCAACCAGATATGCAGTTTCTGTTCCGCTGAATTGTTTTGTCAATACTTCTAACAAAACCTTCGCCGAGTTTTGTAACCTTCCCCTGAGGGACGTAATTTTACTCCTCTTTTACGGTTCACTATTCAATATGTTTATTCTTGAGAGGAGCACGGTTTTGAAGCAGAGACAACCTCTATCTCTTCAAAGAATACTCGTAATCTATTTACTGCCTGCTCAATAATTGCCATTCAGACTCTATGAGGGTGACACGAGAATTTACAAGTGCTAAAACTGGAATTAACGGTTCTTTAAGTGTTAAAAATCTATCCAACATAGTGTTTGTAGAGTTCTACCTAGTAGGAACGTCCTGTTTCAATTTTAAGGTACTAATAATACCTTTAGTTTTTAGCATCCCATGAAATTTTGCAATAGCATGGCTGCTTTGTTTAAATTGGACTCATCATTTTACTTTGTAGTCAATGCACTCAATAAAACTGATAGTTGATAGCAGACTGAAGGGCCAAATTTGAAAAGAAATTGGAAAACAGTAGAAAGTTTTGAATGAACACATCTAGTTCCAGACAAATATGTTTTTACATAGGCCTTTATATGTTTGGGCCTGCTAGCTCAGTGGGTTTCACTCATCAATTTCGAGCATTGATGTCTCAAGTCACTTATGGATCCCTAACAGTTTCCTAAAATGCACAAGCTATGCGACTGCGGGCGGCGTGGTTCGAAGATGGACCCGCGGCAAGGGAGTCACCCCTCAGCATTCGGAAACCGAACGCGCTTGGCAGCTTCCGACTGTTCAGATCAGCTCTCTGTTGAAGTCAGGAACAGCATTCAGGATAGCGTCCAGATCAGAATGCCGGACCGGGGTCCAGAGCCGAATCCAGAACCAGAATGAGCTCTGGCCGCGTCTTCCGCTCGCAGCTAAGCTTTCGCCCCACCCTCCAGCATCTCGGGAATATGCGGAACATAAAATTCCCAGGGTTTAGATCTAAGAGTGATGGAGATTGGTCCGCGGGATTCAAATCTGAAGTCACATAGCCCACGAGAGTATTGATTTGCTCGACTTTCCCGCGTATGGTCGCGTGGGTGACGCTGAAGAGCCTACCACCCCAAAGGAAAATACTGTGGCAAATCCAGCCTTTTGTCTGACGCCGACATACTAACGCCGTAGAGATTACCGACCGTAGTTTCCCACAAAGGACGGCTCAAAATAACAACGTTTCAGTAATGTCTTACTTCCACAGTGCCTGATATCCACACATTTTAATTCATAATGGTTTTGCATATTGAATAAAACATATACAGAATTGACGCCGGAGCTATATCAAATTTATTCCAATATTAATAAATTTCGAACTTGGAGTGTGCCGGAGAATCGTCATATTACAAGCTCTACTGTCCTTCAAGAATTTGAAAACCTCACGTAGACCCTCTCTCCCTCTTATTGAGATTTGGTGAGATTTCACCGTTCCCCCCACCTATTTCACCACACTTAACAGCTGAGCAGACCACACTGGTTCGGCAGTCACGCAGTGGGCGTAATTGGCGAATTCACTTAACGTTTCGGAAAGAACCATCCCAATTCAGGATAGCAGGGGTAACAGCTAATGGCACTGCGTGGTGCATGAGCTACGTTCTGTGTTGTGTGACCATTAATTTGGAGCATATTATGTATCAGACCTACAATACTTTGGCCAAGAAGAACTCAGCACAGCCTATTTTCAATATATAACATCTTTAAAAGACCTTGGTTGCCATCAGCAGCCAATCGCCTTATGAACTTTGGTAATTATTTGCACTTTTTAAAGGTAACGTGGTGTCAGCGACAGAAGATTGTCATCTTGATAAAGAAGAAATATAAAAAAAGAGGAAGAAGTCGATATCGGGCAGTTCAGTTATCATCAGTCCCGATAGACATTCAATCAATAAACACTCGGCCATCCAGCGAACATTACAAGATAGTGGTTTTTCAGAAGTGGGATTTACTCGAACCAAAAGGTGTTAGAAAGCGTACATTGGTAGTCGCGAAGATCGTGAAAAATTGTTCACCAGTGTCCGGGATTAGGAGAGCGTCGGTTCGAGCCCAGGAATCAGAGGATCCACCAATCAGCTTCTATAGCTGCCATAAATGACTTAAAGCGTGGTACCAGCGTGCGGACAACAGCGGTAGCGTTGGTCGGTGCATTCCAGCGTTGGAGCTTAATAGTAAGAGAACGGTGATTCAAGTACACCCAGCAGCAACTCCAAAGTTAGGCTAATAGGTGAGTTTAAATCACCATTTCTGTCCTTCTAGAGGATAGGGAAGTTCCTTTGCAAGATGAAATAAATATTTTAAGTAAAAAATTGGTGGAATGAAGCTCGCATTGAACTATTGATCCTGAATTAAAGCATAAAGTTATTAATGTAGTAATTTCAAGTAATGTATCATTTGTGGAACAGCGAATGAGTCAATTCAATAATTTTTAATGTTTTTTAAAAAATTTGTGTGATTTAATGATTTGTCAACTATTGAGAAAATAAAGATTTTGATGACCAAATTGGTAGGTTAAAAATTTTAATTTGTTGTTTACGATGATGATTGGAAACAAAGTGAGACGTATGAAAGGATGAAAGAAGAGCTGTAAAGCGTTTTTCAAAGAAGCAGACATTAAGATTCTATAGGGAGCTATTATGTAAATTGTGAAGACCGTATGGGAAGACACTGAATATTTTGCTATGAGAATTAAAGTCGGAAATGATAACACATTCATATTAAAGTGACCTGAGGATAAAGATCATAAGGAATATAATGTTGTTTTATGGTATAAGGCAAATCAAAGGGAATTCGACGCAATCTTAGGCTGGGAAATTGGAGATTGTGTGAATTTACAAAAGACAAAGACACTTAATGATGCTGTTGAACATGCAGTAACGTAAGAACAAGTGAAAAATAGGCCAACAAGTGATTATACAGAAAAACCAGCTAGACGGGTGTTATTCTTAATGGTACGAATCCCCGTCTGGGTATCCAGATTTGGATTTCCCATGGTTTCCCCAAATCACTCCAGGAAAATACTAGGATGTTCTTTTAAAAGACCACGACCGAATTCCTTCCCGTTCCTTGTCACCAGTCCTTTCCCGCCTCTAATAACCTTGACGTTGACGAGTTATAAAAAAATTATTTCTAAACGGGGGTAATGTTATGCATGTGGGAAATTTGTGAACAAAACTGTGAATGTTCAAGAAAGCCAAGTTTTTAGTGGAATTATTGTGGTAGAAATAATAAGTAGTGGCGTGAAGAGAGGGTTGAACAAAACAATTTAAATGAGGAAGGGGTAAGAAGAGGCATGGCGTCTTACCCCCAGTAAAGAGGGTACCTGTTGTATTTGCCTGGGTGAATTCTCAAGTGGCAAAGTTAGTGACTAGTATCAGCACAAATGAGAGACAGTGCAATTTGTTAGTTGACACGGGTACAGATGTGACCCCGTAGTCTAAGAGTAGTTGTGGAACTTAGAAATTGTATGCAGCTAATTGTAAAGTTCCTGGTTTTGATGGGAGTAGAGACATTACAACATTTGGGATGAAGAATGTTGCCATCTTAATAGATATTAATACCTATGATGCATTAGTTTGTGTAGTTCTTACTCTAAAATCTTTATATGCCAATAACTTAGGGATTGATATTCTGTCTAAGTACATTAGCGGTCTGGTGGCTCAGGGGTTAAGTATCTGAATGGGGAACAAAAGGTCTCCGGTTCGAATGTTTATCTCGGCACTTATCGTGACCTTCACCTCTGGCACCACTTCCTGTGTAATGTGAAGTACGTCAGAACGCTTCCGTGTTCCGGATTCCAAGTGAAACTCTAGGTCCTCTACACCTTGTAGGGTTACGGGTTAGGTTAAGGCAGCTAAGACGCGGGTGGAAAACGCAACCAATAGAAACCCTGTCACCAGGTCATTACGACCACACAGAATTGTATTATTATCCAAGTACAATGCAGTGATGAAACGGTTAATTGTTTTGCGGATACACGAGAATGTAGGCCAATCTTTGAAGTTATCAAGTCAAAAACAGCGTTATTGTTTAAAGGAGGTTGTGGTCCGAACTTTGTAGTTATCCGAACCTATAAGTCTGTCGCCCATTCAAGCAAAGCAGAAATAATTGTTTAAAAAAACATAAAAACCGCCTTCAAAAAATCACTAAAAATTTTAAAATAACTTTATACATTGCTTAGGAAAAAGTAAATCTAAATAGACAAAATTTTACATTACTATCATTGAAATTTTGACATTAATTAGTTATTTTTTGAGTCGGTGCCAGCTGTCACATCGCGAAGATCGAATTACTGAACTTCTTTTGGCGTTAGAGGCGAAACGGGGAGTACGAACAAAAATTCCCAATATTTTACAGCATGTCGTGAGGCAGATAGTGTTATTGTGGGAGACAGCTTAGGGAAACCAATTAACAGTATTTTAATCTGTGGTTTAGCCTTATTGGTCATCCAGGCATATCTCTGGCGCTACAGTGTCAGTTGGTAGGTTGCATCTACATCTACATCTACATATATACTCTGCAATTCACAAAATTGTGGGTGGCAGAGGGTGCTCAGCACCAAAGCTAATCTCTTTGCTGTGCATTCCAATCCCTAATGGTACGAGGGAAAAAAGAATTCATATACGAATCAGTCCGGCACCTTATTTCTCTAATTTTATCTTTCCTGTCCTTCCGACTCAAATAGGTTGGTGGAAGAAATATTTCACTACACTCATGAGTGAAAGTTGGAGTACGCATGTTTTCCAATAAGTTTAAACGAAACGTGTGTCATCTATCTACCAGAGACTCCCAACCTAATCTACTAATCAGTTCTGTGACGCTTTCATAAGTACTGTAGCAAGCGGTCACGAATCGAGCGGCTCTTCTCTGTACTTTCTCTATGCTTTCGATCAATCCCTTACGAAACGGGTCCCAAATGGCACAACAATAATCCAAATGAGGACGCACAAGAGATTTGTACGCTATCTCCTTTGTTTGTTCATTACAATTTTTCAATATTCTACCTATGAATCGCAGCCTAGAATTTGCTCTACCTACTAAAGAATTAATGTGTATGTCCCATTTCATGTTCCTTTGTACTGTTACTCCCAAATATTTAATAGAATCGACCATATCAATAACTGTATTGTTTAACTCGTATTTCTGAACAATCGGATTCTTTTTGTTAGTTATGGTCATTGTCTTGCACTTTTTACAGTTTAGAGTAAGTTGCCACTCAGCGCACCAAGCCAAAATAACATCCAGATCGCGCTGAATTTCTAAGCAATCGGCCAAAGTTCCTACTTCCCTATAAATAAACGCATCATCAGCAAACAATCTAAAAAGGCTTTTCACTTTGTCTCCGAGATCGTTTATAAAATTAAGAAAAGAAGTGGTCCTATTACACTTCCTTGAGGTACACCCGATGTAACATCTAGATTAGAAGAACTTTCTCCTTCAACGACAACATACTGCGAGCGACCAGTTAGAAAATCCTTTATCCATTCACAAAGCTGATCCGATATACCGTACGCTCGAAGCTTCGCTAAAAGGCGGTTGTGTGGCACAGAGTCAAAGGCTATCTGGAAATCTAAAAAAATTGCATCTACTTGTGAACCTGTATCGATAACTTTCATTACGTCGTGTGTAAATAGGGCCAGCTGTGCAGTAAACGATTTACAGAGTATGTTATCGGCGTATCGTCTGTATGTTTCAGTTTTGTTGAAACATATTTCTAGCATTAATTGTAGGTAAGCAGTAACATGATTTTTTATGTATTATTGTTATTCCTTATTGTTTTTATCTTTTTATTTTTCTTCCTTTCGCTTGCACCGACTCCAAAAATAACTAATTAATGTCAAAATTTCAATGAAAGTAATGTAAAATTTTGTCTATTTAGATTTACTTTTTCCTAAGCAAGGTATAAAGTTATTTTAAAATTTTTAGTGCTTTTTTTGAAGGCGGTTTTTATGTTTTTTTAAACAATTATTTTATTTTTAAATTTTTAGTGGTATTATAGTTCGTTTGGTATTTTAAATATGCCGCAGCAGTTCCCATTTTGCGAACTTTCTGGTAGCTCAGAGATTAAAGCGCTTGCTTTCAAAGAAGAATTCTGTCTTTATATACCACAACCACTTCCAGAACGGGGTGAATTTGGGGTTGTGTTAAGGAATGTCAGGCTATGTTTCAATCTTATCATAACATCTGTTAAAGCTGCTGCTCGATAACCGAAACATGTAAAATCTGGGCATTGATACATAACACATACAGAAATATCTCTGGAATATATCTGTTTGCTGCGGCATCACACAAAAAATATAGATTTTTAATTGGTTTTCACAACGTGAAAGCTTGGGAGTAAAGTTGAAATATGAAGTACATGTTGAGACATTACAACACATTTATTTTATAAATACTATGCCATGACTTAATAATAGCTTAACTGATTTTGACGGGATTTAAAACTCTGGATTTTAGTAAAGAACATTGGAAATTAAAAGGGGTGAGGGTAAACGGGAAGAGGGATTGAGCTTTTATATACCAAATGTAAACTGCCTTTTCTGATTGATTTAAAGTATACGTGTGTAAATTTCTATTGATATCAGATAAAACTGTAGTTATGTATAAAAAAAACAATTAAGGGGTGTGGAGTAGTTTGATTTTTGTAAAGGTAGTGTGGGCAGTATTTTTCTCTTTGTTTTAAAGTATACACGTGAAAATTTTCATCGAAACCAGATAAAAACTGTAGCTTTGTGTAAAGAACATTTGCCAAAATTAAATGGGGTAAGTGAGTGAGTGGTAGGGTTTTGTAAACAGAATGTAGACACTATTTTTCTGTTTTTTTTTAAGTATACATGTGCAGTGGTCCATGGAAATCTGATAAAACTGTGGGTATCTATAAAGAACATTGGAAATTATAAGGGGTGGGGGTAGAAGGGAAGTGGGGTTGGGCTTCAGCAACCTAATTTAAACACAATTGTTCTGTATGTTTTAAAGTATACGTGTACAAATTTCCTTCAGAATCGGATAGAAACTGAAGATTAAAGGATGGAAAGGAAGGAGCGGAGTTTGGACTCTAGAAACCAAATGTAGACAGTATATTTCTGTTTGTTTTGCAGTATACATGTGCATACTTCCTTCAAAATCAGATAGAAACGGTAGCTTTGTATAAAGAACATTGACAGTAATTAATGGTGTAGAAAGGGGGATAGGGTTTGCATTTTTGTGGAAGTTATGTGGACAATATTTTTCTTTTTCTATTTGTTTTAAAGAATACGAATGCGAAGTTCCACCGAATCGAATCAAAATGTGGGTTTTGTACAAATATTAAGGGAAGGGGAGCTAGGGTAGTTTTTTTATTTTTTGGTCAGAGATCTTATCCATAAAAAATTACATATATATGTGCCAACTTTAATAAAGATCGGTCAAATGGTGTCGACTGTAGCTTTCTAAAATGAAATTGATAAAAGTCAAGGGGGTGGAAAAGGGGAGAGGGGTTCATTTTTTGCAAACCAATAGTTGGCATCATTTTTCTCTTTGTTTTATAGTAAAATTTGCTAAGTTCTGTCTAAATCGGATAAACTGTGGTTGTGTATAAAAATTAAGTAGTTTAATGGGGAGAGGGGGTCTTTTGGTCAGACACCTTCTTCGTGAAAAAAAAAATACATATAAGCACCAACTTTCATGGTAATCGGTCAAACGATTGCGTCTATAGCTTTTTATAAAGAACATTGACAAAGGTTAATGGGGTTGAAGGAGGAAAGGGGTTGAGCATTGGCAAACCAAATATTGACAGGATTTTTCCCTTTGTTTTTAAGTATACATGGGCAAAGTTCAATAAAAATCAAATAAGAAATGTAGGTTTCTATAAAATTAAGGGGTGTAAAGGGAGACATGGGGTGGTTTATTTATTTATTTATTTTTTGGTCAGAAACCTACTCCATGAAAAATTACATGTATATGCCAACTTTAATGGAGACCAGTTAAATGTGTCGTCTGTATCTTTGTATAAAGAACATTCGTAAAAAATTAAGGGGTGGATAGGGGGAGAGGGCTTCAGTTTTTTCAAACCAAAAGTTGACAGTATTTTCTCTTTATTTTTTACTATACATGTCCAAAGTTTCATCGAAATCGGATAAAAAATGTGGGTTTGTATAAAAATTAAGGGGTGTAAAGGGGAGAGGGGTGGTTTTTTATTTATTTATTTTTTGGTCAGATTCTCCATGAAAAATTACATGTATATGCCAACTTTGATGATAATCGGTCAAACGGTTTCGAGTGTAGCTTTTTATGAAGAACATTGACAATAATTAAAGGTGTGGAAGGAGGGGGGGGGGTTGAACTTGGAAGACCAAATATTGACAGGATTTTTCTGTTTTTAAAAGAGAACTATACATGGGCAAAGTTCAGTAAAAATCAGATAAGAAATGTAGGTTTCTATAAAATTAAGGGGTGTAAATGGGAGAGGGGTGGTTTTTTATTTTGATTTTTTTTGTCAGAATACTTCTCCATGAAAAACTACATGTAGTTGCCAACTTTAATGGAGATCAGTTAAATGGTGTCAACTGTAACTTTGAATAAAGAAAAATGGCAAAATTTAAGGGGATGGATATGGGGAGAGGGGTTCAGTTTTTTTAAACCAAAAGTTGACAGTATTTTTCTCTTTATTTTTGGCTATATATGTCCAAAATTTCATCGAGATCGAATAAAAAATGTGGATTTGTATAAAAATTAGGGGGCGAAGAGGGGTAGAAGGGGTGGTTTCTCAATGAAATTCATATGGGACCACTTTGGAGGTTTACCCTATCCACTAAAAAAATTTAATTTAAATCGGTTCAAAATTGGTGAAGATATCGCTGGTCATACATACAAAAAAAAAAAAATACAGACGAATTGAGAACCTCCTCCTTTTTTTGAAGTCGGTTAAAAATCCCGAACATCAAGAAAAATCATTAATGTCCTAGTTCGAGAAAGTTTCAGGTGTGAAGAAAGTTCTGT
Organism: Vandiemenella viatica; assembly: GCA_031002005.1. Classification (NCBI taxonomy): domain Eukaryota; kingdom Metazoa; phylum Arthropoda; class Insecta; order Orthoptera; family Morabidae; genus Vandiemenella; species Vandiemenella viatica. Next base: position 274,537,524 of record JARYHS010009186.1, read on the forward strand.
AGATTTGGTCAATACACCAGTTGAGTTTTAATGGATTGATTGGAAACAATGATACGTTAAGAGTTAAACAGTTGGTTTAGATGTAATGGGTTTTTTAGGCGTACTAAAGCAGGATATAGTTAGGGGGCATCCATAAAAAAGGTCTACAAATTGCGTCAAAATCGAATTCACGAGGGTATTTCGTCGAAAAGTGGGAGTGTAACCGGAGTTTGAGGGGTGAGACCTTAAAAAAAGGTCCCAAAAAGTTTCCAGGGTGATTTGTAGGGGAGGGGGGGGGGCGTTCTCACGGACCAGACCTCACCAGTGGCGGTGAGGGGTCCTGCCAGATCTCACGAAATCTCACCAGAAGGGGGGGGGGGGTTCCGGCCAGATCTCACGAAATCTCACCAGAGGGGGAGAGGGGTCCGGAAATCCGGAAAAACACCTCACGTAATTTATGAATGCCCCTTAAGTACTTACTAAGACAAATGGTTTCTCACGATACTTAGTTACGTTTCCGGTGGAAGATCAAATGGTACATTCTGTAGCAAGAGGTTTCGTAATAGGATGGATATAAAAATTTGGCGCTATTTTAACTGTGACAAATATTATCAATGAAATACTAATGTAGCGGATTGGTCGGTTGGGCAGATTAATTGCTTACCTTGCATAATTCAATTCGCCACCTTCCGCTACCATATGCAAAGCACGTGTATTAATTTCAGGAAACAGAGGTGAAATCATTCCTTCTGTTATTAGTATTTGAAAAGATCCTAAAATATTGGTTTATTTGGTACTCATGAATGTTTACAGACAGAGGTATATTTACCGTTAATCTTAAACATCTGTCTGTGCAAAATAAAGTTCAACGCAATACCTCCTCTTACAGGTGCAAAATAGCAAACAAACAATTATCGTTAATTGAAGCTAAGAAATTGAAATACATGTACATGAACTTTACAAAGATTTACAAATTTCAGATGCAACTGAAGCAAAAAACTCTTATGCACATTGAGAGCAATACTTGTATTACAGTGAATTGACTGGGTTTTACAGGGTGCCAGGGAATTGATTTGATCCCACAAATAATAGTGTTTGAAAGATTCCAAACGGTGAAGTTAGTCTTTCAATTCAAACTAGGAAAGAAAAAAAAACACTAGGCGTTTAGACACAACTAGCTCAGGAATTATTGTCCGGCGGCATAAGAACTCTCACTCATCAGGCCGTTAAAGGGCTATCTCAATGATTCGTCAGAGTACACACTGTTTCTGGAGGAATAATTACCGTGTCTGTCTGGCTGCACGAAGCGTCGCAACAAGAGCGCTATCATCACTCAATTTGCGCACCTGTCCAGGTTATGCAAGGCACTTGTCACATCAACCAGCACATGTGACAACATCGATCGGACTTGGTGCTCAGTCATCGTAGCCTCCAGAACGAAATCATCCGCACTTCTCTGGCAAGCAGTGGCCAGGGCGATCGTTCTAGACGAAGTGAAGTCTTCTCACCTCTCAGTGCTCGTCCCTCTCCTCCTCCTCCTCTGCGTGTATCATGGAAACACAAAATTTGTAAAATTTCCGTTCACATGAGGAAATAAACACATCGGATTGACTTCGCAAAAATATCCACTCTTTGCTGGCCAATACATTGCCTTTCATTTGCTAAGAGTCTTCGTTTTATGGTCGGGATTGTTCGGGAGGATATGTAGGAATAATTTTTTTCCCACGACACCGAGCAAACGGCCCATTCAAGGATTCCATCCGGAAAATTCCCCGTGGCCACCCTTTCTGACAGGATTTTTCACTCGCTGTGCTAGGGATAATCCTTCCCTTTGTCTCGACCTACCGGACACTTCCGGCTTAAGTCAGATTGTCGTTCATGCTAACACAACTCTTAGCTAGACGCGGATTTCTGTCTCCAGCTCGAAACAGAATATCCATTTATTTCTTATGTTTATTAAACCAAACAAGAATTGATTTAAATTGTACGAGGTGACTCATCTATTCATCTTGCTACACTATGTGGCCTAGCTCGGAAACCACCCTACATTTCGCCCAGCGTAGCTTTGCGGCCAACCTCTCTCCTCCTAGACGTAATCACATAGTTTATGGACTCACCCATGCCACTATGTAAATGTGTGTAAAACGCCTTAACTGTTGTAAATAAATTCTTGTAGTGTCAAGCAGAGCTGAGCATCAACCATATTCGGCCCAGTCACGCTGGTAGAGGAAAATCAATGCTGCACGTGTGCGAGAGTGTCTGTATTTTCGAGTGCAGTACAGACGCTTTACGTTGCGTATTCACTATTTTTGATTGAAAGTCAGTGATTTTATTTATTATTATTTTTCCTTTTGCTTGTTTCGTTTATATAAAGCCTCTTAGAAATTGTGCAATATTTTTTGAAGAGAGTGATGTAATTGAAGCAGTTAATTATTGCTTACTACTAATACATTATGTTTAGGAATTTTAAGAGATTAATGCACCAACCCATATAATATATTTAGTACACTTGATGAGCTCACTAAATAAAATCTTTCAGATAATGATTCAGCCATCAATTCAGTTTCTTTAAATCTGAAAGTAATGTATGCTGCATTATAGCAAGAATTTTACAATATTTTAGAAATTTTACCTCATAGATCAAACAGAATCAGAAGACCATAATTCGTTCTTGGAGGAAAAATTTTAAAAACAGTATTTGGAACTTTAAATTCTGAAAATTTAGAAGCTGTAGGGAATGATATTCAGCTCAGCTTTTCATTGAAGTTTATTCTGATATATGGATGGATCCATTACCAATCCTGCACAGTCAATACAAGTATTAACAGATGCCTTCATCTCACAAACTAGAGAAATACAATCAATAATGAGCCAGAATATGCATGAAGTCGAAGGTGTTCTAACAGTTTTGGATTATCAGATTTTTAGTGTAAAGACTTTACAAGAGCTTATATTTAGGTTGACAAATGTGTGCGTGGAATTAAATTAAGAATTGTTTTATTTTTACAAGGTTCTTATGGGAAATATAGAGATATTTTATTGAGTCCAAGTGCATTTTTATTTGTGATTTATACACAATAAGTTACATTTAAGTATGTTCATAAATACCCCTTATACTGAGGAGCGTTAGGGTGTATTATCAATTATCTAAGGTTAACATTGTATTGCCAGAGTTCATGATAATTGAATCTTCACTTTGTTAACACCTTATACTGTCTGTGTCACGTGTATTGTAACTCAGTGGACAATTATCAGTAAGTAGTTCAAGATCGTTTGTAAATACTACAGGCTTTCAAATAATTTGAAATGATTTTAGTACACTGGGAATTATGTCACTTAAAAGTCTTATATTTTGCCTCACCAATTGTATTACTTAGGAAAATTAATATATGAAAACTAACATTGTCCTAAACTGGTTGAACGGAATTTTACTTACGGTAATCAGATTAAGAAAGAAATTCAAAAGTTTCTTAACGCATACAACACACTATTAAATTATTAAGTTTGTTGCATATTTGGATTCACAAATCACTTCTGGAGGCCGCAATAAGGTTACAGTTGTATATTCCAGTGTTACATGTATTACTTAAACTATACTTTTGTTGTTTTTGGGTATTTGTATGTATGGTTGTATGAACGAAATGAATCAAAAGTATTTAGCTTCTATTTCAACCACGCAATCTGTTAGCAACTTAGTGTTGCAGGGGCTGGGAGTTGTAAGGGAAGTTGTAGTAATGCCAGTGAATTCAACTGGCTGTAGGGCGCAGCGAGGCGACGATGAGACTGTAGCGTGATAACAGCTCGGCCTTCACCCCGGCGGTAGCGACAGTCGCACAGAGGACCGTACATGGACATAATTCGCGATTTACTACCAATCTGTTAGCGGCGGCATCACACTATCCTTTACACACAACTTTCTGAATACCAGTTATTTTAATGGTGACTGACGGGCCGTATCTGTTTCCAGGTCTCCGTTCGGCACGCCGAGACCTTTCGAGCCACCATTCCGGCCTCAGCAATCGGCGGCGTTCCAGCTCCAGCAGACGTTTCAGCCACCAGCGCAGAGAACTCCTCCAGCGCCCTTCCAGAGACCCTCGGTCAACTTCCAGCAACCAACTGCGCAGTTCCAACAGAGACCAAACCCTTACATCCAGCAGGGACAACAAAGTTTCAGCCAGACCTCCTTCCAGTCTCCTCAGCTCCGCAGACCGAATCCCGTGCCGTCCCCCACGCACGGTGGTTTCCAGAATACTCTGTCGTCGCAACAGCGGCCCAATTCCTTCCAGCAGAACGCTTTCCAGAAGTCGCCCACTCCGTTCCGAGCTTCCCAACCTGTACAGACCAACTTCCAGCGTCAAAATACGTTCCAGACACCACAATCCTCAGTTAGTTCCTTCCAAAATCCTGGAGTGGTCCAGCCACAACAGCGGCCGTTCCAGAGTCCTCCGCAGCCGCAGCAACAGCTTCCGTCGGTCGTGCAGTCGGTGACGCGCTACGAGGAGCACCTGCAAGTGGGCCCCGGCTCCGGTCAGCAGCAACAGCAACTGCAGCGCCAGAACCAGCAACAGCTGTTCCAGCAGCAAAACCAGCAGCAACTGCTGCAGCAGCAGAACCAGCAGCAAATACTGCAGCAACAACTGCTGCAGCAGCGGCAGCAAGTGCAGAAGCGAGAGGAGGAGCAGAGGCAACTTCTGCTGCAACAACAACAGCAGGAGAGACAACGGCAACAGCAGCAACAGCAGCTAGAACAGCGCCAGCGGGAACAGCTGTTGTTACAGCAGCAACAGCAGCAACTGCTCCAGCAGCAGCAGCTAAGACAGACTCAGCAGCAACAGCAGCAGCAACAGCAGCGCCTGCAGCAACAGCAACAACAGCAGCACAGTCAGCAGCAACGGCAGCAGCAGCAGCACCAGCTGCAGCACCAGCAGCAGCAGCGCCAGAGCCAGCAGCAGCAGCAGCAACAGCAGCAACAGCAGCTGCAACAACAGCAGCAGCAGCAGCCGAGCGAGGGCAACAAGACGGCGGCGGCGCTGCTGTCGCTGCCGGCCGAGGTGCCCGCCGACCTGCGGCAGCAGCTGCTTTCCTCGGGCGTGCTCGGCAACGCCGACATCCAGGTGCTCGACTACGACAAGGTCAGCTCCACTCACAATTGTCAGCTGCAAATAAGACTCTGCTAAAAAATAATTATATATACAAGAATTTATGCTGTCGTAGACTTACACTGATCAGCCAAAGCGTTCCTACCACCTGCTTATTAATCTGTTGATCCATCTTTGGAGTGCAATATGGCAGTGATCCGGCGTGACATGGACTTTTTAGGTTTCCGGAATAGTCTTGCACCAGATGTCTGCACACAGGTCACGTAATTGCCTTAAATTACTGGCCGGTTTTTTGCCCCGCAACTGGGAACGAGCATCTCGAAAACCTCGAGGCTATCTGTTGTTCGCGTGCTACTATAGTGAGCATCTATTAAGAGTGGTGTTAAGGACGGTGAAACCACGACTGGGCGACGAGGTGATGGACATCCACGCCTCATCACAGAACGTGGAGGTCGGATGTTTATCCGCTCTGAAAACCGGGACAGGCGGCGATCTGTGGCAGATCGGACAGCAGAGTGTGCTCCAAAACACTTGTGCCTGCAGCAGCATTGTACTCCGCGGTCAGATCTGCCACAGATCGATGCCTATCACGACCAGACAACTCAGGAAACCTAACAAGGATCTGGATATTGTGAGCCTTTTCCTCAGTTGCGGTAGGATCAATTTTTTAACAAAAATTTTCACGCCAATGCAAGTGAATATGATGTTTTTACTTTCCATACATGTTTCACTTAATTCTCTGAAGCATCTTCAGCGGTTCTGACTGTTAATTAAATTTGTTCTGTGTTACAATTTTACATATTAAAATTATGATTTATACAGATATGAGCCACCAAAAATGGATACAAAGAAACCAGAATACACCAAATATACAAAATCATGAAAAAGCAAATACTAAGAACAACTCAAAACACTATACTAACTCCACAACAAGCAAATAAAAACACCCAAATGAACGCAATAACATATAACATAACACCCACACAAGAAAAAACAGAAAAATGGCACACTTTGACGTATATACACAAGAACACTCACAAATAGCAAACTTTCTTAAAAACACAAAGACTCAGGATAGCATTTACAAAAGACAACTGACTACAGAAAAAACATCACAAACAACACACCAAACAACAAATTTACAATTCAGGCATTAATTAACTTGCAATGACTGTAATGCAGAATATATAGGCCAAACATGCAGGAAGTTTGAAACCAGATATAAGGAAAATTCTGCAATTCTGTGATGTTATTATCCTTAGTAAATTCTTGAGTTTTCCTGGTATACTCCTATTTATCTATTGGTACTGTTTTGTTTCTTTTACCGAGCGTGGTGATGTAACAGCTAGCGTTCTGACCTCGCAATCGGGAGGACGGTGGTTCGAATCCCCGTCCGGGCATCGAGATTTGGGTTTTCCATGGTTTCCCAAATCACTCCAGGCAAATTCCGGGATGCTTCCTTCAAAAGGCCATGTCCGAATTCCTTCCCATTCCTTGCCCCCCATCCTTTTTCGTCTCTAAAGACCTCGCTGTTAGAGAGACGCTAAGCAGATAAAAAAAAAAGTATTTCTTTATCAGCTCTGGTATTCACTATGTTATGTGAGTCTAGTTTTGTTTTTAGGTGTTTGAGTGTTTGTTTGTCTTTGTTCATATACTGTTGTCCTGTGTTCTGTTTTGATATTACCTTACGTTTTTCTGCTACACGTTTTCGTGTTAACTTCACATTAATTTCATAGTTTGCTGTTTTTCTATCTTCTTGTGTTAGTATGTGTTCAGACTCAATTATTGTATTTTTTATGCTCTTTTCTGTGATGGTGTTATTCATATTATATTTCAATCCATTTTCAAGCAATTTGTTTTCCATTGGGGTGAACTGTGTTGTTATTAGGTTTATGATTCTTGGGTAGAATTCTTGTTTGGTTTCATTGTGAGTTGATTGATAATTTTTGTTCTTATCATTTTGGCTCAGTTGTTGAAATTTCTTGGTGTGTGTTTGCTTTATAATTTGCATTCATTATGCAGTGAAAAGTTCTATTTTCTCTATTATATTCTAAAACTGTTAACTTAACAAAATTACTTCCACTTCAGAAACAACTATTACACTCAACATGATGGTTTAACAATGAGTTCTCGTATCTCACCTAAATTGGCAAACATTTTCATAAATCATATAGTAAATCAGGTATTTGAAAACATCATTCACAATAGAGGTTACAACATCTTATTTTGGCTGAGATATGTTGATGACATAGTTTGTGTATTATATGAACCAGAACCAGAGTTAACCAACTACTCACAGAAATAAACACCATACACAAAAACATAAATTTTATAGTGGAAAAAGAAAATGAAGGAAAACTCAGCTTCCTAGAACTCACCATAACTACTCACAATAATCTTCTCCAATTCGCAATATACAGGAAACCCACCACAACAGACATGATAATAGGCTCAAACTCCAATCACCCACACACACAAAGGAAGCAGCAATTAGACATATGCTCAACAGACTAAACAAAACACCACTAAACAAGCACAACTACAAAATAGAGCTTAACACAATCATACACATAGCCACCAAAAATGGATACAAAGAAACCAGAATAACCAAATAAACAAAGCCATCAAAAAACAAATACTAAGAGCAATACAAAACACTATACCAACTCCACAACAAGCAAATACAAAAACCCACATGAACGCAATAACATATAACATAACACCCACACAAGCCAAAACAGAAAAATGGCACACTTTGACGAATATAAACAAGAACACTCACGAATAGCAAACATTCTTAAAAACACAAAGAGTCAGGATAGCATTTACAATAGACAACTCACTACAGAAAAACATCACAAACAACAAATCTCACAATTCAGGTAAAAATTAAATTGCAATGATTGTAATGCAGAATATATAGGCCAAACATGCAGGAAGATTGAAACCTGATATATGGAAAATTTAAGAGCACTAAAATGCAATAACCACTCTGCATTCTCAGAACACCTACTAGAACATAATCATCAACCTACAAACTTAGCAATAGAAATGCAAATACCAACCATTAATACTAGCAAACCACAACTACTAACGCTTCAGTAAAACTACCAATTTCAAAAATCACTGACCGAAGAAAATAACATAATAAATGAATACACGAACCTGACGGACCAAATACTATACACAGTACTTAAAACGAAATAAGAAACACAACCATCTACCACAAAAAGACACAGCCAATAGTAATAATACACTAAACACACCGAAATAAGCACAGAGACATATTTAAAAGCGCGCCACCCACCTATAAAAACAGAAGCCAAACGATAAACAAACCTGCCTCGCAGCGAAGTTCACTACATACTAAACCAATGTAAGCCATCATAATATCTATAGTGCAGTGAAAGTGACACGAAATTACTCGTAAAGATGCAACAAACAACTGTAATGTAAAATACTGCTATTACAAATACAACTGATGCTGAAACACAACACAATTATAAGCCAATGTAAGCATGAAAAAATGTAAGTAAGCTTATATCTGTATATATCTTAATTTTCATGTGCAAAGCTCATATATATATATATATATATATATATATATATATATATATATATATATATATATATATATCATAATTTTTAATGTGTAAAATTGAAACACAGAACAAATTTAATTAACAGTCAGAACCGCTGAAGTTGCTTCAGAGAATAAAGTGAAACGCGTACGGAAAATAAAAACAACATATTTAATTGCATAAACGTGAAAATTATTCATAAAATAATTGAACCTAACAAGGACTTTAAAATCCATGCCACGCCGAATCGCTGCTGTATGCACTCCAAAGACGGACCAACACACTAATAAGCAGGTGGTCATAATGTTTTGGCTGTCACCCATGCGCAAACGTAAACAGTATAGAATTGTCAATATTTAAAATGAAGCTATGAGTTCAGTTCACTAAAATATCGAATAGAGAGTGAATCTTTTGATGTCAATGCCCCAGAACTTATGAGGCAGGGATGAAGTTTAGAGAGAGCTCTAAACAGCTGGCTTCAGTGTACCTACTGCCGGTGACAGACGAACACCCGCGTCGTTGGGCGACTCATTCCTCTACGGTCAATTACCAAGCTTCACCTTATGTCTCAACTCTTTCTGGAAGAGCGACGGGTTCAATCGTTCTTAAGCCGAAATTAACTAACCGGGCGAGGTTAATAAAGCGATAAATTACTTTCCTGAGACAAATAATATATGTAAAAATTAGTTGGTTACCTCATAGACACACAGGTACAGTAATAACACATGTAATTCAATTTTATTCTTTAAATGAAAGCCTCTCGTGCAGAGAAGCACTGTCGTGCGGTTGCTCCGGGGGATCGGACCGTAGCACAAGACGCGGCGCCTCCAACAACAAACACTGCCGCCAGCTTCAGGCTTACACTTGTGCAGAGTATTGTCACTGGCTGTCTTTTAGCATTTTTCATTTTGTTGTAGCCCTCACTCTGGTATTGAGTTCACTGTGAAGTTTCGTTGTTGCAGATTGGCGATATCCCCATAGACAAGCTGCCGCCGCACGCCTTGGAGAACCTGTACGCGGCGGGCAGTGAACCTCGGTCGGCCACGGCTGAGCCCCCGCACACCGTAGCTAAACGGCACCCCGTCGCCCTGAAGGTAACACACTCGTCACACTTTCGATTGGTTCGATGCAACTCTCCATCTGTTCCCAACTTGCGCTTACATCCTCATCACAACATACCCCATACAATGATCAGAATAACATATTCTAATATCTGTTTACGTCTTCAGTTCTTTCCTTCGAATGCCCCCCCCCCCCCCATCCACTAACAAATTAACGAATCATTTATGTCCGGTCTCTGTTAGACTCTTGCACAAGCTTCTTTTCTCACCCATCATTTCAAAAACACGTTCATTTCCGTCCACTAACCACACTACCATAGGACTACATTTCCTGTGCTTCAATTATCCTTAATTCTAGTATTCTTAAAGTCCATTATTCTTAATTGCTGTGCTCCATAAATATTTTTAAAATTTTTTTTCTTAGTCACGGATCAATATTTTAAACTATAGGATTTCTCTTCTTCAAGAAGGCTCTTTTTGCTAGTGCTACTCTGCAGCTAACATTATTCTTGTTTGGCCATCAGTTGTAGTTTTACTTCGTAAGTAACGGAATTTACTTACTGCTCCTATTGAATCAGATCATATTTTGTAGTGGTATTATTTTATCTTATCTAGCCCCAGAGTTGGGTGCCAAGTTGCAGTGGGGATTCCTGGGGCACTACTTTTAATTTAATAATTATAATTATTTGCAAAGGTATTTAATATTACGTGGTATCGCAGATCTAAATTCAGCAAGAATCTCGACGTTATTAGGAGAACAGGAAAAACTGTAACAGTATGAAATTTATTTAGTTTCACAGGAAATTACTAATTTGAGTGAACTTATCGTTAATATTAATGCAAGAAGGCCAAATTACAAAGCAGGGGCCTAAGGCGCAATTAACCGTCATGATCATCAAACAATTGTAAGTAACTTTGGAATCAATATCAAAATTAATATATCCGAAAGAATGACACTTAGAAGCAATGTACAATACAAGTTATGGTAGCCTCAGACATAGTTATTATGATACTGTGGCTTTACACCGAAATAAATAAGGGCGCCATGAATGAAAAATATGCAAATTGAAAATAACTCAAATAGTTCTGGCAAATTATGCCCCTCGCTAAGTGGGGTTTTTATCTAGAAAATCAGAACATGGATCTCTCTTCTCAAAGGTTTCATTATCAGATGGCTCGGTTGTAACACGTTACCATTGTAGTTCCGTGTCTGAAGCTGCGGTACATGAGATCTGTCTCACAATAGTCACGCTCCAGCGACGAGCCTCAGCCATCGGAGTCCACGACAGAATGAATTCGCAGCCTCTGTCATCACGACGTCAACTCTGGATCCACCTTTGCTGTCTCGAGGAAAATTTGTTATATGCTTACTGGGTTTGGATCGTAGGTTGCCCACCCGATCTCACGTAATTTTATTCGTCCCGACACTACCGCCTGAGGACCATCCCGTTCGGCATAACTCGACACAGTTCGTGGGACGACGCTATATTTCGGGCGGCGTGGCTTATCCGAAGCGGTGACCGCTTCCTCGGACAGAACGCTTTGTTAGCTGGAGCACCAAGTCGCCAGCAGGTAACGGTCCTACCGGTCATTGCCTCTCAGGAAGTCCACGATCTCTCCCAAGTCCGCACAGCTCAATAAATGTTTTATATTTATAGCAACAAGATAATCTGAATATTCACTATTGGTATCACAGTCCTTCTCACATGGAATCTTTCGTATTTTATAAGGAAATTATCCAATATATATATATATGTGGTCGCCCAAGGTTTTATGAAAATCGGTCTAATATCATTTATATAATAACAATGAACCTAATAATGTGGCGAAATATGTTACATTATATTTTATATATTTAATTTACTACAGTATAATTTCTGCTACATTTAATCATTCATGTCTTGCTTTTGTTTGTGGTTAGTCCAGAATCTTCCTTCAGTATTTTGTTTGTACCATTCAGTATCTTCTAAGTATCCTCAGTCTGTTCTGCAAACAGGACAACACCATCAGCAAATCGTAAGATACTGATTTTTAGAAGTGAAAACTGCCATTGGCGCGCTAGGCGATGTTTGGTCAGGGATAAATCTATGAGTTCGCGACTTCCCGTCACCGACATACTGTGACGTGTTGCGTGTATATTATGTGTGTTGGACACTTTGAGTGGTACATAGTAATGTTAGGAGTATACCTGTAGCTATAAGTATGACCTGTTGCTCTTTAACAGCAGTGAAAATGTAGATTATACTTGCATCTAATTTATAAAAATGATTTTTTTTTGTGGTTTTTGGCTATAATTTTCATCTCAGTTTTGATCCAATTTTGATGCAACTTTGCATACATATATTTTAAAACAAATAGAAACACGCTGTTTACATTTGATTTACAAAAACCTAAACCCTCTCCTCCTTTCCTCGATAACTTTAATTTGTCAACATTGTTCATATAAACCCACAGTTTTTATCCAATTTTGATATTACTTAGCACACAATACTTCAAAATAAGGTGATCTGGTAATTCAGAGGTTAAGGCACTTACTTCCTACTGTTTCTCTCTTCAGTCGCGGGGATCAAATCCTGTAGGGAGCTGGAAATTTTAGGAGTTGTATTTGATTATATGAGCTACGCCGGGACGTTCGGTGGTTCTAATTCCACGTTAAACTGTAGGCTCCTGTGGAAAGAAATTGGCCTTCCTGACTCTGACGCTATAGCTTGGGGTACATCTCCTTCGGGGAGATTCTACCGACCTTCGGGTTAGGGTTTTAGTTTTTAAAGTGAAAACTTCTTTAGCTGCGTTAGGCGATTTTTGGATGGGTAAAATATTACGCGTTCGCGTCACCGTCATGCTAATGCTCACACCTTGTAAACTGATGCAAGTGTCTCACGATTCTCTATTTTTGTTGAAGCCACTACATTCTTGTATAGATTGTAAAGTATTCTTATATCTCGGTATTTTAAACCACATAACACATAGGGCAAGAGGGTGCCCTGGTATTAATTGGAATTAATATTAAAACAACGTCGCCCAGGATTTTGACTAGGGCGGTACAGTTAAGTTGGTGCTGTGTTTTATACTTATTTTTATAGTTTAAGATGGTTAAGCAATTACCTTTGTCTTTTACAATTGATGTGCAAGGCAATACTATCCTCATGATACTTGAAGATAGTTTTAGGACAATATTTTAGCCAATATTTTTCATGCGTTGAAGATGGATTAGAGTGAGTGAGGTGCCGTTTGCGCAGGTGGTGCGGTACTCGCCCGCGGGCGCCTCGGCGGCGCTGGCGTCTTCGCTGTCGGAGTCGAGCCGCGTCGAGACGCTCAACAGGTCGGTGGTGGTGTCGGCGACGGAACCGGACGCGCAGTACGGCCGCTACCTGCCGCTGCGCGTGTCGGGCACCGCCTTCCCCGTGCCCGAGGAGCTGCGCGGCCGCAACGTCACCAGCGTCGTCGTCCTGGCGCCGCTGGAGGCGCCGCGCGAGCGCGCCGACGGCGCCGACCAAGTGGCGCTGCCCGCGCGCGTCGCCAGGCTGCTGGAGGCGCCCTCCCGCCCCCAGGTGGTGGCCGAGTGGCTGCGCCGTGAGGCCGCGCTGCCCCCGGCGCAGCAGAGCATCGTGCTGCTCGTCACGCCCGGGTGAGCCTCCACCACACACACACACTTCCAGTCTCCCCAGTGTCATTAACATCGGCCGAACGATAAAAAATACACCTTCCTCATTGCCACATACTCATCACTCCATCTCCTGTCCTAGTGGTTATTAAAGGACACATAAATCTTATTTCTCCAATTTCCGCTCTCCTTTTCGTCGAACATACCTCCTTCCAGTAGGTCGTCAGGTTTATACGAAGGTTGGAACTTAAATAGTGGAAAAACTGCGGTGGAGACACTATGCAATGGAATCTACTATTGCCGCTGATAGCAAACGTTGTTGACGTACCTACCTTACCTCCGTGAAAACGGACTCGCCCGTCCCACGTCCCCGACGTGCGCACAATCGAGGGAAACGCAGTCACTTGTGAGCGAGCGGTCTAACGTAACGGTGTCACTACTTGTTCAAAACAAGAACAACGGAGTTAGATCAAGACTGTATGTACCAGAGGCCGTACAGCACGACACTGTCATCAAGGTCTTCAAGAGGCGTGCGGGAAATCGGCATTGCCATACAGAACAGTGGAACGTTGGTTAATAGCCTTCAACGAAGGTCGGAAAACTGCGGCAGACATGCATCGGGTAGGTCGTCCTAGCGTGTCTGAAGAAGAAGTGCATACTGTTGGCGCGTTAGTGGACAGTGATCAACGCCAGACGATTCGTGAGCTCGCCTACGAAATTGGAATAGCGCATACAACTGTGCTTCACATCCTGCAGGAACACCTGGGCATGCGAAAAATTGCATCACGATGGGTTCCCCATGAATTGACGGAAATGCAGAAATAGATGCGTTACGACGCTGCTCAGACGCACTTGGAGCGCTATGAGCGCGAAGGAGAGGCTTTCTTACGCCGTATCGTAACACTGGATGAGACATGGGCCACATCGTAGGAGCCAAAACTGAAACGCCAGTCCAACGAATGGCGTCATTATGGGTCGCCGCGAAAGTCGAAAGTGCGTCAGAGCCCCAGTATGGTGAAAGTTATTGTGATTCTCGTGTACGACTGTAATGGTGTTATCCGAGCACATTACGTTCCTCCACGGCCGACCGTCAATGCACAGTATTACTGTTTCTTTTTGGAGCATCAGCTGCGACCAGATTTGCGAAAGAAGCGGCAATACTTTCTGCACAACCCACCCATTTTGCACGACAATGCGCGGGCGAATACAGCGCAAGCTGTGGCTGCTCTGTTCGGTCGATGGGACAGGGAAGTACTGTACCATCCACCATACTCCCCGGACTTAAGTCCTTGTGACATTGATTTGATTCCGAAGATGAAGGAAACACTTTGTGCAATTCGCTTCAGAACTGTTCCAGAGATTGGACAGGCAATAGACCGCTCCATTCGCACCATCAACAGAACAGGCTCTGCTAACGGTATACTACACCTTCCACATCGCTGGTGACTATTTTGAAGGACAGTGCAAATATGTAACGCTTTTACATCGGTTGTGAATAAATAGTTACCACTATTTAAGTTCCAACCCTCGTATTTCGCACAATGGTTCTCGTACAATAGAGTAGTAAGAATTTTCTCCGTTTGGCAAAGTGCATGGTTATAGCATTTCCAAATCGTCAGACTCGTATCCAAGAACTTGATTTCTTTCACAACATTCAGTGCTGCTCCATCGCCTCTATTCGCCATTTCCCTTCAGAACCCAGCTACTTCACTCTCCTCCTTGTTAACCAATATTTATTCTCTCTATTAATGTTAGAAATTTGGAATTTTTTTCATATCTTCTCCTCTCACAGTCATATCCACTACTTCATCATTAATCTTCCTCATAACGTTATCTAGAACAATTTAAACAAACCTCCAGACGATGCCCTTGTTCGTAACATCTGGAGCTCTCCGCAGTTTTGGTGTTGCTGCTGCTGCGTCTCTGGTTTGAATCCCCGTCTGGGGTCTTGACGACAAACCCTTCGCAGTTCCACGGATCAATGAGTTTTTCAATCCCGATCGCCAAGTTGCTTGACCAAAGACTTTTTATCGTATCTTTGTAGTTTACTAAGTTAAAGATTCTGGATGATGAGAACCAGTATGATAAATATGTTGTTAAACACAATTTATTCAAAACTATTCGGCAGAAAGTTAACTTAGTCACCGATTAAATATTAACCCACGTTTAATCGTACAAAATTTGGATGATTGAACGTTTGCAGAAAATCATAGAAATACTTTTTTTCGACAGTAATACAGTTTTAGCTATACAACCTTTCTATGCAATTCTCTTCTGTACTCTCTTTCACAAATAGCTTGGACATAGATCAATAGTATTTTTCTATCGCTTTCTCTTACGCTTGAATAAGGTGAATAACATAACATACAGTAATCTTTCTTGCTTCAATACAGTAATTAATGTTAAATATTATTGTAACCTTTTGCCGAAACTTTTGTATACCTGTAACGCTCTCTTCTCTTGGCGTTATACTGTTAAGCCCGATTCCTAGCCGGCCTCGGCAGCGTAGGGGCTAGAGCGCTAGCTCCACGTGCCGAAGGTCGCCGGTTCGAGTCCGGCCACGGGCTAGGGCTGCATCTCTCTGCTGTTTTCTTCTGCCTTGTTCTTCTCACTGCCCAATTCTTTCATCCACCCTACCTCACTTCCGTTCCATAGTCCTCCTCGCACGCTCTTTAGCTGTCTTTCCCGCGCATACTCAGAGTAATTCTCTCCTTTAACTACTTCAGTTTTTTTTTTAATGGGTTACCTGCTTATTGAAAATATAACTAAGTGAAGATCGTTCTCAAAGTAATCAACTTTTCTCTTGTAAACTGTTACCTTGTAACCTGAAGCCTGTTTTGTTGAAGCTTCGCTCATTAAATCAATGTTATCATTTAACTTACATACACACGCGCGCACGCGCGGTGGGGTGGCGTCACTCTCACATCGCCGAGGGAGCATCCATAAACTACGTGGCCTCATTAGAATCCGCCACGTAGCCTGATGTTCCCCCCGCCCCCCTTTCTTGAAACGTAACTTTTCCCCTGTTAATTTCAGAACTTTTTTTGCTGTTTCCTCCTACCAGACTATCGTTAGAATTATTTTGTATGTAATTAACACGATTGATATTTGCTTCATATATTTTTATTTAATTATAAATATTCAGAATGACATGCTAGACGGTCGCGTAGCTCAGGCGGTAGAGCGCAATACTGCGGTCCGGATCCTCGAAGAAGCCGAGGCTGAACGTCCAGAATTGCTCCCCAGGTCCATTCAGCATGCTATCCAATGAGTACCGTGGAGGAAACTCTGCGGGAAGGTAAACAAAGGCCGAAGTGTGGCGAATGTTGTACAGGGAGTGCGGAGTTATGCGGCAGGAGACGTCGGTACCCCGTCACCTTTACCTTTATAATGCTTATACTAACCACTCCAGCAAATGATGAGTAACAGGGAAAACCTCGTTTCCTTATAAGGTCTTACTGAAAACCTTCTCCTCATCTCATTTGTCACTTTATTAACTGATAAAATAGAACAAATTGTACCTGACGCTTGAAAAAAACTAAGAAGGCCCGCATTATCTCTTTTCGTTTGGTACAGTACTGTTACCTTTAGTTCTTCATCATCAAGGAATAATTCATTCCCCTGCGTAGAAGATTTTCATACCCTATTGACGCTTTTTTGGATAGTGATAACTCGCTGTAAAAATATTTCAGATGAGGCTTTTAAAGTTCATTGTCTATGTCTGCATCCATACTCTACAATTCACAAATATTGTTGTTGGAATAGGGTGCGTTGAACAAAAACTAACTCCGTGCATTCCAATCTCGAATTGCCCGAGGAAAGAAAGAATACATATATGCATCAGTACGGAATCTTATTCTTCTAATCTTATCTCTCCTGTCATGCCGACCTAAAGAGGTTGGTGGGTGAAGTTTTTAAGCGCACAAGTAAATGAAAGAAGAATTTCACATATTCGCCAACAAATTCAGACGAAACCGACGTCAGCCAGACTATCCCAGACCAATCTGTGCATCAATTCTGTGACGCTTTCGGAAGGAGCGTGCATAAACTACGTGGGTAGAAAGCTACGCTGGGCTACGTAAAAGGGGGGGGGGAGAGTTTCCGAGCCAGGCTACGTAGCTCTCCATTCATATTATTTGTCACAGTTACAATGAGGTATATAACAAACAACAGCATTATGAATGTTAATTTCTTCGTTTAAGTATCGGTGTACGTAATTTACGATAGTCTGAAAAGAGAACAAAGTACAATATGCCTTCTGGAATCAATAGGGAAAAAAGCTATGTGCTACGCAGGGGGAGGGAGGGGTTTAGACAAATGCCATGTTGGGCTACGTGGGAGAAGGGAGGTTCACGCGAGGCCAAAATGAAGCTACGTGGTTTACGGACGCTGCCTAAGGGCTGTAGCAAGCAGTCACGAATCGAGCAGCTCTCCTCTGTATTTTCTCTAACATGTCAATCAATCCCTTAAAATACGGATCCCAATTCCAAGACAGTAATCCAAATGTGGGCGCACTGGAGTTTTGTACGCCATTTCCTTTCTATGAGCATTACAATTCTTCAAAATATGACCTATGAATCTTAACCTAGAATTAGCTTTACTCTCAATGGAAGTTATGTGCATGTCCCATTTCATATTTCTTTATACTAATACGCCCAAATACTTCACAGAATCAACCACGTCAACAACAGAGCTGTTAACTTTCTACTCACGGAAAACGGATTCGTTTTGTTAGTTATTCGCATTGCTTTGCACTCGTTGCAGTTTAGTGCAAGATGCCACTATTCAGTACTATTCAGTACTATTCAGAAATAAAATCCAGATCGAACTGAATTTCTAAGCAATCGGCAAAGCACCTTACTTTCCTGTAGATAATTACATCATCAACAAACAATCGGAACCTGTTATTAACGTTGCCACCTCGATCGTTTATAAAAATTAAGAAAAAAGAAGTGGTCCTATTACACTGCCATGAGGTAGCCCGAAGTAACATCTAGATTAGAAGAGGCTTCCGCTTCAACAACATCATCTGTGACCGACCAGTTAGAAAATCTCAAATCCATTCACAAATCTGATCCGATATACGTATCCGATATCCGTACTGTAAGCTAGAATTTCGGTAAAAGTCGGACGTATTGAACGGAGTCGAAAGCTTTCTGAAAATTCGAGAAAATTGCTTCAACTTGTGAACCTGAATCAGTGACCTTCATTACTTCATGAGAAAAAAAGGCCACCTATATTTCACATGATCTATTTTTCCGAAATTCATGTTGGTTTGTTATAAGTAACTCATTTTCAACTGGAAAGTTCATAATGTAAGAGCATATAACATGCTCCAGAATTCTATTGCAAACAGATGTTAATGATATGCGTCGATGATTCCTAGGATCCCTCCGATCTCCTTTCTTGAAAATGGGAATTACCTGGGCAAATTTCCAGTCGGAACGTGTAACCTACAGTGTTATTAGTAACGCTGTCTCTTTGTTATGTCTTCACAACTAAACAGCTAAATAGAACTTCATGAAGTTTGACAAACAAATATTATGTATCATCAGAAAGGACATATGATACATTGCTCGGATAAATACTTAATTTGTCAAAATATTTAAAAAATTAACGCGTTTAAGTCTCCGTAATGTTATCGGTCTCTCATTCTTTGTTTCTCTCGCAGTCAGTTTGTGGGACACCTTTTACGTAGTTTACAGCTTTCTACATCCAGTTCTAGCAACAAACGTCCACGCGCACGATGTCGCTTGTAACAGCTAGTTTATTTACAAATTTAGAATTCTATACTAGTTATAACCATTTCAAAGGAATCCAGAATGAGGTAGCTGGCTCAAAAGGTCGAAATAATATGTAATAAGGCAATAAAAACGTAAATCTAAAATTATTTTTTTCTTTAATGTAGACTACTTCTGTTCTCATCTTGCAAAAGTAAATATGTTTTAATTTCTTCCAAATAAGTTGGCAATAAAGCATCAGCGCGCTTTCTGCCTAAGATATAACAACACAATGAGTGGAAGAATTGTATAATATTACAAGATATACAGAAACAAGTCATCGTTAGCGTATGTGTACCTAGTAGAGATAACTTAGGATTTACATCCTGCGCTCGGAATTGTGACGGTCAGAGATGCGCATGCGCCGTCAAACGGCAGGCGCTCTGAAACGTTGCAGTAGCATCAGGTCGCTATTCAAGATATTTGTCGGTTTTCAGGACGGGATAGCTCTAGACACGAGCGGCTGATCGTCGTTTCGATCGCATCAGATGTTGGTGCAATGCAATGCAGTTGTGTCGGTTCGTCGCTGAGGGACCAATATCCGTGTCTATGAAATTTTTAGTTGTCGGTTTTGAAAAGTGTTTACATCGATTGGAGCAGGGAAAGGACCTTGTGTATTGAGCCGCTCAACCTATAGAAGATATCACATTTTATTGCTGTGTGAAAGAATGGAACAGTATGAACAACGATATATTGGTTTTTCCGAAAATATTTCCGGATTGAGCTAAGTCTCTTGTTGTACTAGCGTTGGCTTGCTGTTCACGTGTTGCAGGAGCGAGGCGGGCGAGGAACGCGCCATCTTCATGTTCGACCCGGTGGCGAGGTCGGCGAGCAGGCTGCGAGGTGAGCTCAGCGCAGCCTTCGTCAGGGTCGCCGAGGAGAACGCCGCCGCCGACTAGAACGCTGCACATTTATATATTAAATATTTCAATAAATACGCATACTTTTTTAAGTAGGTATTTTATTTAATCACATGTTTTCCCAGCGAATCTGATGCTCGAAGATCTGTAGTGAGCCGAGATCAAAATTACACAGGAGGATGAGGGAAAACGTAAGCCAGCCAGGTCGTGCAACAGTCACGACAGTGGTTCACGACTCTTTAAGTATACGGATACCGTCCGTAATCAGTCAAACAGTGCTGCTAGTAAATGTACAGAGTTTTATTTTACAAGATTCGTACAGAACAACCCACTAGTAGGAACAACATGTAAATAGTTTGTAAACGTAATTCTTCTATTAAAAGCTCCCACAACTTTGTTCAACTATATCTGTGGCTGGGAGGGTTTTACCTGGTTCAAAAAACTCTCTAAATTCCAGAATAATCCTTCAATCTTCTCTAAATCTCTCTGGGGCAAGTGGCTCAACTTATCC
Source organism: Vandiemenella viatica (assembly GCA_031002005.1). Taxonomy (NCBI): domain Eukaryota; kingdom Metazoa; phylum Arthropoda; class Insecta; order Orthoptera; family Morabidae; genus Vandiemenella; species Vandiemenella viatica. The sequence continues at coordinate 274,557,999 of JARYHS010009186.1, forward strand.
TTAAAACATACTTCGCGCTTCACTTGGGCAATACGCGCCTTTTCATCTTTTACTCTATGGTCAGCCTCATTAACATCATCAAAATCAACAAATACACCGCTAGCTAGCTCCTTATCACTTAAAACTTCGAGCGCGTTAACCTGAGCTAACACAATGTAACATGTTGGGGTTGCCTAGCCTGATACACCTGCAATAACCTCAATTACTGCTAGGGTGTGCTGGTTGATTAACCTAAAACTGGGGTTAAACTCTAGTGCATTCCGCCCTCATTACATAAAGTTATTGTTTCACATTAGTCCCCAATTGTGAAAAATGAGAGTTAACCTGGGCTTACACTAACTTATCCTACCTTCATTACATGAAGTAAACGTTTCACAAGCGATATTGAGTAAATGGTGCGCATAACTGTAAAACCCAGATCGAGATTTAATTTAGGCTTACTCAATGTGCCAACCTACAGAAAACTGAGTTATTGCTAAGATATAGTATACTATTCTAACTTGGGCTAACCTAACGTATCTTACCCCAAAAAGGCACACATCCTATATTAACCTGAGTTTAATTAAAGTTATGTAGGTTCGTAAATTTACTGATGATAGTGGTTTTAGCTATGTCTTGTGCGTTAATGTGTCTGATACGTTCTGTTAGCACCTTGGATCGAATACATTAAGTGCTATGATGCACATATCTGTTGTTTCAATCCCTTGCACACCCTATCGTGATGGAAAGGTGGTATGTGCGGAGAATATGCATCACATGGATTTTCTGAAATGATGTAACAAACAATTTAGCGTCCCACATTAACCATATTTTAATGTAAGTTACGATGGATCGTTTGCTTACTGATGGTAGTGGTTTCGGCTATGCCTTTGTTTGTGTGTTAATGTGTCTGATACGTTCTGTTAGCACCTGGGATCGAATACATTCAGTGCTATGATGCACATATATCTTGTTTCCATCCTTTGTACACCCTATCATGATGGGTAGATTGTATGTATGATGAATATTCATCACAAAGTTTTCCTAACCGAATGCGGCATCCAATAGTAACCAAAGTTTAATGTAAGTTATGATGGATCGTGTGCATACTGATGGTAGTAGTTTTAGTTTCACCTCTCTGTGTTAATGTTGGTTCTGTGTCAGTATATGTATTGCCTGTCCCTTTGATCGAAAACATCCACAGTTTTCATCTTTTACACTCCACGACAGTAACGTGATGTGTGTGGTGGAGGGGCCGTGCAGGTCTCTCCGGGAACTGTCGCGACAGTCGAAACTTACATTTTTATATATACATGACACTTTTCTGTAATCCGTTGTGGTAATGAAAAAACATCATATAGTTGGGCACTGTAGTCTGTGATGCACGCATATGTAATTGTCATGTCAACCAACGACGTCTTTTTTTTCTTGGTAGGAAAACTACGTAATTTAGACAATATTTTATATATTTTAATCATTTTTTACCGATTTTCTTAAATTTTTTGGAATTTATAGAATTTTCATGCTTCTTACTGAAACTTTGTATTTTTTTCACAAAATTTTGCTTCCCTCTTGCGCCCTGTAATGCTTGATACTTGGTTCAATTTTTCTGACTAATACCTGTATATATTTGTGTGTGTTTCTTTTTTTTTTTTTTTTTTTGGCTCTTCTCATGACTGCATATATATCCGATGTCTGTGTATGTCACACATCTTCTTTAAACGCAGTCTGCCTTCCGTGATGAAATTTTTTTTCCAACTTCTACTATATTTATGGAATTTGGTGGCTTAATGTATTTTATTCATTTTTTCACACCTTTTTAAGGAAATACGTGGGAAGTGACACATGATTCATGTTTACAATGTATGCTAGCGAGTGTTTGGTGTCCGAATATGCCCACTCGCGTGATGTCTATGTGGGGTCCAATATGATTCTGTCTTAAGATTTTTCTGTAATTCATGAAACCTTATGTGGTGGTCAAGGACAGAATTTTGAAACTTTAGAGATGTATTTCGATCCCGTATCCGAGGAAAAGAGTATAGCTTTATACCTTGAATGCATGTTTGACGATGTTCACGGGTCGAACTGAAAAAATATGCTGACGGATGGTTGGACCCTCCCTAAGGAAGTACACAAAGCGTGGTGTGATAGTACTACGTAGTACAGAGGTCCCTGAGTTTACCGTGGTATCCAAACTACCAAAACGTTTTGATATAGTTAACATTACGCAGCAAACACCGAATGTCCTTCAGCCATGAAGTCCTTCTCCATCCAACAGATCTTTTCCCCTGTCTCTTCCCTTCAATGATCAGTTGTAGTTGCTAGTACCTCTCGCCTCACATAATGTGTCCTAGATATTTTGTTTTACTTTGCTTTATAGTGGGGAGAATTTCTTTTTGTTTCTCTATCTGATGAAGTACTTCTTCGTTTGAGACTTTCAGCACCCCAAGATATGTGTAAAAGACGACGATACAAATACATTTCGAAAGCTTCAATTCTTTTCTATAGGTACAGCTTTCACACCCATCAAGAAAAAGAAATGGAGAACACATAGCAGAGAATCATTCCCATTCATAATTTTAGCTGAGATCCGATCTTATGAAATAAATTTCATGCTAATGTAACTTCTGATTTTATGACGTTGTTAAAATTAAAAAAGATGCATTAATTAATAAATTAATTTGCAAAATTAATCCCGGGTAGGCGCCAAGAATGGAAGTGTTCACTATCCAAGAGAAGCGACATTCCAATTCAGAAATACTTTTAATCAAAGCAATTGTACTTTTAAAATACCATTAAAAAACACAAATCTTCATCTATTCAAATGATATACTGATACATTGGAAAGGAAGTTATTGAAAGCAGGGTTTACAACACCTATTATTTTCTTTGAATATAAAATTGATTGATTTATTGAACAGAACTGAATATTAAAATTTTCTTTTGAACAATTTAGAGCATGATTCACATCTCAGAGCGTTGCCTAGGGTTGAATGACGCAAGAGTGTCTATACATCGCCGGCGTTCTTTACCGTAGCAGATGAGTTGCGAAGATATCAGACGGACCCTGTTGATCAGCTGAGCGCAAGGTCACTGGTGACGTCCACTTGGCGAGGTAGCTCCCCGCAGGTAGTGACCTCTCCGGCAATCTCCCGGGGTGCGCAGGTGCGGATTGTTTGCTGGCCAGAAACAGAATGTCTTCTCCCCCGCTTGTTCGCCCCGTTGAAAACTTGCAGGCTCCGGAGTTTTAGCAGACGCGGGAAAATTCAGCGAGTCGCAGCGTTTGGCGGGTCGTCCACGATCTCCATTGGCGCTCCTCATGCAACATAAAAAACTTATGGTTTCTAAAAGTTCGTAACACACTGTTTAATTCGCTGGTTCCCAACAGAGGTGTTCCGCAACCTGACTTTTTCTCCGAAGCATCGTTTCTCTAGTTTCAACTTTCTACTCTACCAGGAATACTTCTTTTCGGTACAGGTCCTATACTGTCCTTTGAATTTCATTGAATGCGTAAAGCTTTTAACTTTATGGCCTGCCATAAATCGTTCGGTCTTTCAGCGCAGGTATGAGTCACCTGGTTCTCGCCGATGCCAAAGAAACGTGGAATTCACACGCATAAATTTCCCGTCACCAAGGGACGTTACACTAATAAATTGTCTCCTGGACTTTTTTGTTCTCGATTTTATTTATTTCTTGCAATCTCACTGCGCATCCATCACAGTGCCTAAGTATTTGAATGTGGATACTTGCTCGGTCTTATTGACTTTTATTGATAGGGTTTTTCTCTTACAGAAGACTACAAGCCTGTTCTTGGACGGATTGACAACCAGACCAAACTCTTCATTGTTCTGGACTGGAATAAATTGTTCCTCGCCCGATTCTATTGACTAAATTCTCTGCAACCCTTATAATAATATTTAAGGGTACGTTTAATGACACTGAAACATCTGTAGAGCAACCATTTGGTAGAAATCATGTGCTGCAATAAAGTGACAGCATCTTGACAAATTCTTGCTACACCTTAGGTTTCGGATTTTTTTACCATGAATATTTACTATTTCTGACGATTATTATGATAACATCACTTCGTGGCACTAGTCAGTACATCCACAGGTTGAAGCGAAGTTACTACAATTGAATCGTTTATTTCAGAAACCAGTCAAGCACCAAGTTTGTCCATTTTGGAAAAACACAAAAAACTGTCTACCATCAGACTGTATGTTTTGGTGGTGACTTTGGTAATTTTTTATGAAAGTAGTATATATTGCAAAGTATTCTATCAATGAAAAAATATTCTGAGTATTTTAATATTTTTGTAAATGGAACAAAAAAAAATTTCGCTTAACTGGTTTCTGCAGTAAACCAGTGGTCAGCAAACAGTTTTATCCTATAATAATTCTCCATACTTTTATGATTTACAAATAAAAAAACTTGTTTTAAAAAAATGAATTTTTAATGACATTAAGACTGCGTCATTTATACAAAGGAATTATACAGATGAAATAATAAGCTACTCAATCTTCATAAACATATTCCACAGCACATTCTGCTTCTGTAGCAGGCCATTGTAAAATGCTGTTATAAAAGGTTTCATACCCCACAAGGTAAGGTCTTAAGGCATTTATGGCTTTCAGCTTCTTGATATTAATAGGAACCTAAAAAATTAATGAAGGAATTAGGGCTTAGATCCTAAACATGAATGGAGAATAGCCAAAACATACAAGCCTGTTATTACAAACTGCACTACAATATTTTAGGTAACCTTTCGAATGAAAGAATGTAATTACATCTAATAGTAATGTCTATGTAACTTACATAATATATTATACTATTTATAAACTTACCTTTCCTGTAGAAGGCCAAGTTGGTGGGTAAGTGAGGGGCAGGCGTTGTTTTCAGCAGTGTGAATGTTGACTGTATGATTCCATCTATATGTGGCCTTACTACCACTTTTCCTGTAGTATTACTGTTATAACAAAATTGTTTGTACGTAGATATCTTGAAATTCTCCTTTTGATCTTTACGAACACCTCTACCACAGGTTTCGTCTGAGTTTGTAACCTTTTTGTATGAGTGAGGCCACCATGTTTTGAAACTTCTGATATCTTGGAAGGAAACTCTGTGTACAGTAAAACGATTTGTTTTACTGGCTTTCAGTATGAGCTCCATATATTCTTCTGGTGTATAGATTCGATCCACTTTTTTCAGGATACGCTTGATAGCCCCGAAGTCTCTGTCACACGGTGAATATGAATGACCACGAACAGGGAAGTTGTGGGTGATACTGTAAAATCGCCCTCTGTCACACAGGTTCATCAAAAATCTAACAACTGTGTGGTTCTTATTTTGCCCTGATGGACTATCACTAAAAAGGATCAGTTTCTTTACTGTACTGGATATTTCAGTCTCTATGTAATTCAGCAAAAAACTGCACACTTCATCTGGAGACTTGTTGCCTTCACCCTCATGATAAAGATAGATTTTGGACTTCTTACTTTTCAAATTATGGATACCAAAAACGTTAACCCATAGCTGCCGCATGTAAAAAATTTCCTGTACAGGAATATTCGGGAGTGGCAAGTTTTGCATGTAATCAAAACACAGAGCGGCGGTTTCTTCGTCGTCATTTTGAGACGCTTCTTTCATACTAATATAAAACTTTTTGGCCCTCCTCTTGTGTACAATGAGCTCTGCAGTTGCTGTACGTTTAACATTATCATTTAGGGACTTATCCTTTAGTTTTGAGCGTAGGTTTTCACACTGACTGCATACATCAACCTGTGGCCGACCAAAGGAGTACCCAAAGTTTTCATGAAAATAAGAATAATAAAAATGGTACTTGACAGTATCTCTAAAGTCAGGATTGTCATTAATGAACATCTCATGAAGTTTTGCGATATTTAAACGAGCATCCAAATACTTTTTGTGTTGCCCACCATAATGGGTCTCTTTAACTTCAAATTTTTCAATATGATCATGGATTTGTACACAAATGTTGGCAGGAAGAGCATTACCACTCCTGTTCTGGCCCCTCATGTCTCTAGGGGTAGTGTTTTGAAGTAATAATTGGCAAATTCGTCCTAATCTGTTATGTGATATACCATGATTTCCATAAACACTTTCTTGCAAACATGTTTTAAAACACCGCCAATCTTTAAATTTTATCTGTAAGAGTGATTTTTTTAAAAACTGCCTTCAGTAAGCTTACCGCTTTCTTTGCCAAACATTTGGTCTGGACCCTGCTTCCCCCGTCTACGCTTAACTTCAGAAACCTCAACCAATGTCTGAATATAGACATCTTGAGAATTTTTATTTTCAAGAGAATGAAAATATCCCCACGTTTCATTAATGACGTCCTGATTAATGTTTAAATAACATTTTGCATTGCACTTACAAATGAGACTGCTGGGCTTCTTTTTCGCAGGTACTTCCTTGCCAGCGTAAGAAACATAGCCTTCTCCTTTCACCCTTGCATTGCGAATACGATTACGTTTGTACATTTCATGGTTTACTACTCCTCGTTTTCTTTTATGTTGAGGTTCGTCTTCTGAACTTGCAGACATATCACTTTTGTATAGGTTTATTGTTATTATTATCAAAACACTGCGCTAACCACAAAACACTTTTCGATCAGTTATCACAAACCTACGTACACTGGAAAACAGAACAGACTTACTTGAAAAGCTCTAGTTAACTGAACAGAGACGATAATTAAAACATCTGAATATCTAACTATTGTTGATTCAGAACACGAATAAGAACTGACAACATAAAAACATAAAATGTCCCCACAGTTTACTGCAGAAACCAGCCAAGCGGTGTCGTTTGACTGGTTTCTGATGTAAACGCGAAATTAAATGTAATGCCAGACCACAACAGTTGGACATATTTGACTGTTTTCTGCACTGAAGTATGCAGTTACAATTAAAGAATAACATGGCACCTGTAACTCATTTTTTCTAGTTTTGGCGCTTGACTGGTTTCTGAAATAAACGATTCAATTATACTGCAGTAAGGGAAATCGAGCCTGCGACCTCCGGAATCCAGGCCTTCTTCTTAAGTCCCTTCTCCTTTTAGGTGTTGGTGGTCCACATAGCTAACTCTGGGCGTGAAATTGCAGTATGGAGTAAAAAACTCTACATTGAGGTCTCACAACTGTCTACGCTTCTTTCAGAGCCACCTGATTTCGACAATTTTCTTAAATTCGAGACTGTAGATGTAATGTTAAAAAGAAAACTTTGTGTCACCCGACACTTTTCGCTGTCAAACAATTGATCAAACCATCCAGGCCCCAGGCTAGTCTCAAACCGGAGACCCTTGCAATGCAAAGCATGCACGCCACCCTTGCACAGTCGAGGTTTTTAATATATGGAGGACGAAACCTTGGTGATATAGATGTTAAAAGAGGAAAAAGTGAATATTTTACCGCATTTCAATCATAATCAACTTAATTAAGTACAAAATCGTGATTAATTCATATTATTTTACAAAATCGAGGAATTTGCGAATAATTAATATTTTAATACCAGCTAAATGTTCGTTATGGCAGAGAAGGAAAGAACGGAAAAGAATTCGGGTATGGCCTTTTAGAAGGAATCATCCCGGCATTCACCTGGAGTGATTTCATGAAACCATGAAATTCAAAATCTAAATGGCCGGTCGAGGATTCGAATCTTGCGTCCTCCAGAAGCGAGGCCAGAGCGTTACCTCTCACCCACCACGCTCCGTCTCAGAATTCTCACAGTTACTCAATAAAAAATGCGACGGCTGCAGAAAAACCTAATTAACCCACAGAAAGACTTGCCAAAATACCTTGAAGTAAAATACACTCCTGGAAATTGAAATAAGAACACCGTGAATTCATTGTCCCAGGAATGGGAAACTTTATATACACATTCCTGGGGTCAGATACAACACATGATCACACAGACAGAACCATAGGCACATAGACACAGGCAACAGAGCATGCACAATGTCGGCACTAGTACTGTGTATATCCTCCTTTCGAAGCAATGCAGGCTGCAATTCTCCCATGGAGACGATCGTAGAGGTGCTGGATGTAGTCCTGTGGAACGGCATGCCAAGCCATTTCCACCTGGCGCCTCAGCTGGACCAGCGTTCGTGCTGGACGTGCAGACCGCATGAGACGACGTTTCATCCAGTCCCAAACATGCTCAATGGGGGACAGATCCGGAGATCTCGCTGGCCAGGGTAGTTGACTTACACCTTCTAGAGCACGTTGGGTGGCACGGAATACATGTGGACGTGAATTGTCCTGTTGGAACAGCATGTTCCCTTGCCGGTCTAGGAATGGTAGAACGATGGGTTCGACGACGGTTTGAATGTACCGTGCACTGTTCAGTGTCCTCTCGACGATCACCAGAGGTGTACGGCCAGTGTAGGAGATCGCTCCCCACACCATGATGCCGGGTGTTGGCCCTGTGTGCCTCGGTCGTATGCAGTCCTGATTGTGGCGCTCACCTGCACGGCACCAAACACGCATACGACCATCATTGGCACCAAGGCAGAAGCGACTCTCATCACTGAAGACGACACGTCTCCATTCGTCCCTCCTTACACGCCTGTCGCGACACCACTGGAGGCGGGCTGCACGATGTTGGGGCGTGAGCGGAAGACGACCTAACGGTGCGCGGGACCGTAGCCCAGCTTCATGGAGACGGTTGCGAATAGTCCTCTCTGATACCACAGGAGCAACAGTATCCCTAACTTGCCGGGAAGTGGCGGTGCGGTCCCCTACGCCACTGCACAGGAAGCGACGGTCTTGGCGTGCGTCCGTGCGTCGCTGCTGTCCGGACCCAGGTCGACGGGCACGTGCACCTTCCGCCGACCACTGGCGACAACATCGATGTACTGTGGAGACCTCGCGCCCCACATGTTGAGCAATTCGGCGGTACATCCACCCGGCCTCCTGCATGCCCACTATACGCCCTCGCTCAAAGTCCGTCAACTGCACATACCGTTCACGTACACGCTGTCGCGACATGCTACCAGTGTTAAAGACTGAGATGGAGCTCCGTATGCCACGGCAAACTGGCTGAAACTGACTGCGGCGGTGCCCAACCGCTGTGCAGCTAGCGCCCTTCGACGGCCAACACTGCTGTTCCTGGTGTGTCCGCTGTGCCGTGCGTTTGATCATTGCTTGTACAGCCCTCTCGTAGTATCCGGAGCAAGTATGGTGGGTCTTACACACCGGTGTCAATGTGTTCTTATTTCAATTTCCAGGAGTGTAAAATTGCTGTTTGTATACAACCTCAATACTTATTTCAACTGAAGCACGAAAGAGTTAAGAATACGCTGTGAAATCAGTAAAAGTGATATCAGCATATTAAATACTTTTCCAAAACCAACAAGTGATGTAATGGTTAACTTTGCTATCATTCGGTGTCATCAAGTCATCTGGCTCTGGAAATCTCTGCAATCGAATATTCTATAAGTAAGAATGCACATATAACCTTGTGAAAACTAACCGTGCTATTAATTTCTGTAAGTGGAATCGGCGAAAATCTGATTGCCTGTGGATTTGTTAGCTTGGTCCATTAAACACACAGGTTCTGCTCTGGAGAAAGGTTACTTCTTAATACTACAAGGCATGTTCCTAAGCATAAAATGTACTATGTCTACGGATTATTTGGTATTCAATGAATACGAGGAAAAAGTGAATGTTATACCGCATTTCAATCATAATCAACTTAATTAAGTAGAAAATAGTGATTAATTCATATTATTTTACAAAATCGATGAATTTGCGAATAATTAATTGAAATATAAGTGTGGAATTAACTACAGAAGCTGCATATATCCCCTTATGAAAACTAACCGTGCTATTCATTTCTGTAAGTGGAATCGGGGAAAATCTGATTATCTGTGGATCTGTTAGCTTGGCCCATTAAACAGACAGGTTCTGCTCGGGAGAAAGGTTAATACTACAAGGCACATTAATTTGGACAGTGATCGGTGGGCAGCGGATGGTAGTGCATATGAATTAGGCTGACAAAGCGATTTTAAAACGTCTGGTGTAGGGAATCTTGTTTCTTAGAGTTTTTTTTCTCTCACTCTCTCTGCTATCCCTCTGCGGAGGACGCTCCCCGCTTTTTTTTGTTTGTGTTGCCGGCGACACAGTTGAGCCGGCCGCCTACTTACAATTCGGCTCGGTCCCCGAGCCCTACCGTTTGATAATGTACGAATACCGATCCTGATGGACAAACTCATCGCACTAGGTCTTCCTTAATACCTTGTGTCTCGCATCTATCAACTTCTGCAAAAAAGACAGTTATATTTTCGGTTCAAACACGTCCTGATTGGACCTCGATGCACCCACCAAGGTCTTCCTCAAGGCGCAGTGCTAAGTCCCCTCCTGTATACAATTTACTTGCGGGAACTGGAGAGCATTCTGCCTCTTGCCGTGAGCATTATTCAGTACGCTGACGACGTTTGCATATTCACCTCAGCGACATCGGTTACGGCAACTAAGTGTCTTCTTCTACAAGCTATACTTAGCTTAATCCAGTGGTTCTTCGAACATGGCCTGGACTTCTCTACAAGTAAATCCTCAGCAGTGATATTTACGAGAAAGAGAATCCACCCCCCCCCCCATCTACAACTTCATTTTGGGTCCCCTTAACGTGCTTGTTAAATCTCACGTGAAATTCCTTGGACTGGTATATGATTCTCGTCTCATCTGGTCAGCTCACATACAGCAACTTGTCCCAAAATTAGAACAAGGTCTTAATATTTTACGTACGCTGACTCGAGTTTGGTGGGGAGCTCATCCATCTACATTGTTGATACTCTATCGCACCCTTCTCAGATCAAAACTGGATTCTGGAAGCACATTCTATTTCAGTGGCAGTAAACGTCTACTAAATAAACTGGATCGCATTCAGTATCAGAGCATTCGTATTTGCCTGGGAGCTATGACTTCAATACCTACGAATGCGCTTCTTTTGGAAGCAGCAGAAATGCCCTTTAATGTTCGCTCACAACTCCTGTCAAATAAATTTTTTATTGACACGTGCTTATTCCATAAATTCACCAGTTCTCCGGCATCTTATCAACCTACAACAGCTAGTGAAAAAGAGAGGTCGGTGTCTATTTGGCCAAAGGTATCCACTGTTGCAAAGTCTTGAGTACCTATCAACACTCCTCCCTGACCTCCAGCAACAGGAAATGACGACTATATACGACATACCTTACCAACAATGTGTGACCCCTTTGGCAGTAAGCTGCCTACCGGTGTATCCACAACCTTGTCAACCAGTTCAACAACTTTGTCAGGAATATTTATCTGTTAGATGGCCATCTTCAGTTCAGATATACACCGATGGGTTAAAGATACCTTTGACAGGTAGGGTAGGCTGTGCATTCTACTGCCCCGAGATACAACACGCTCAGAGGTTCCGCCTACCAGGTCACCTACCAATCTACTCGGCGGAAGCCATTGCCATCAATCAGGCTCTTATATACGCCAGAAGATTTTTACGGCGAAGTGTACTAATACTCACTGATTCACTTAGTGTTCTTCGCTCCTTGGCCATACCCCTTATACTCCAGCGAACTAATACACACAACATCAGCATAGTTCAACAGACTGTAGAACTTAATCAACGCGGTTGCACTGTTAATTATATCTGGATACCCGCGCACTCTGGAATTAGGCATAACCAGTACGTAGATATGTTAGCCAAGGAGGCATGTAGCTCGGGCCGAAGCTTAATAACACCCAGCAATACAACTGATTATCATGCAACAATGGTCAGCAATGCATACCACCAATGGACGAGGAGCTGGAATGAATCTAAACAATACAGAGGCCGACAGTACGCTCTAGTTCAGACCTACCCTCCACGAAAACCTTGGTTTTCAAGATGGAATACTCAACGACGGTACATTACTTCTATTATTCGTATGAGATTCCACCACGGCGCCTTACGTAGTCATCTTTTTCGCATCAAGGCGGTAAACACACCTTACTGCACATGCAACGGACAGGAAATACAGGACCTTAATCACTTATTTTTCAACTGTTCCAATTTTCAACAACAGCAATCAACATTCATCAAGTCTCTTGTGCGAGCACAGCAGCCATTTCCAACTAACATTGCAGTACTACTCGCTACAAATAACAACAGAATCTATTGTATCATCAAGGATTATATCAAAGACAGTGACTTACATATTTAATGTATCTATATATCTGCATATTTTTACATACTATTAATATTATTACCTTGTTACTTTACCAGGCTGACTGTATGGTCTATTCAAGACCTAAGGTCAAATAAATAAATAATAAATAAATAAACCACTGCTCCGAATTAAATGAATTAAACTACATTTTAATACTGAGAAAAAATACTTATAATTTGAATGGTCACACCCCTAGTAAAAATTAAAACATGAATTACTTGTTATAAAATATAGAACCCAGGACTCCAGAATAAAAGGAAAAAGCGAATATTATAGTGCATTTCGAGCGGTTTCGGAAACAATCAATTGAATTACCAAGTAATAAATATTTTAAGAGCCTGTAATTGAGGTTTTAAATCCTGGCCGTGTAGGGCGGTTTGAGAAAATAAATAATGACCCCATTTAGACAATTTACTACTTGAGCTTACACCTGCGTCCATGAAAAGGGACCGACCCTCATTAGCATATAATTTATCACCCCTTTGAGTTACGTTAGCGCTGTACGACTTGAGCTAACACCTGCGTCCATAAAAAGGGACCGACCATCATTAGCATATAATTTACGACACGTAACTTAGGTTAGCGGTGCAGCTGGCCCCGATGATTTATGGTTTTATGATAATAATATCCTAAATAATCCCTCTGATGGCGCCGACCGGTGTCCATAAGATTACATGGGGAACACTAGCGCCACCACACCCTAGCGGCGGTTAGTGGAACTGTTTGCACCGGTGTTTTGCCACTACTGTCGACGCCGAGGTCATTAGCGACAGGAAAGGACTGGGGACAGGGAACGGAAGGAATTCGGACATGTCCTTTTAAAGGAAGCATCCCGGGGCATTCGCCTTGAGTGATTAGTTTAATTTCTATACTCATTTTTTCCACGAGCAAATTAAGGAATGGAATAGGGAGGATTTATCGAAGGAGAAAACTTACAATCCGAATGGAGTAGATACCTATAAACAGCTCCATTCATTCTGATCAGGGTTTGCAGAGATTGTCCAAGCAAATGCCGGGATGCTTCTTTGAAGAGGCCATGGCCGAATTCCTGTGTTCCTTGTCCGCTCTCCTTTCGTGCTTCTAATGACCTCGAAGTCGACGAGGCGTGTCCATGAAAAAAAAATTTCTGGCGAATGTCGGGATGGTTCCTCAAATAGCCTATGGGCGCCTCCTGCCTCATACCGTATATCCTCTTCTGTACACAAACGGTTACACATTATGATTGGTGTAATGCACCCTCCACCACCCAGTTTTAGTGAATCGTGGAGTAACAATAATAGCAATACTAATAACTGAAACCTACTAAGTAGTTAAAATTATTTGACTACGAATTACCGAGCGTGGTAAGTGAACGGTTAACGCTCTCGCCTCGAATTCGGGAGGACGCCGCTTCGAATTCCCGTCCGGGCATCCAGATTTGGGTTTTTCATGGTTTCTCCAAATCAATCCAGGTGAATGTCAGGATTTTTTTTTTAACTGTTTAACATCTCTTAACAGCGAGGTATTTAGAGACGGGAAAGGAAGGTGGGGGCAAGGAATGGGAAGGAATTCGACCATGGCATTTTGAAGGAAGCATCCCGGCATTTGCCTGGGGTGATATTGGAAATCATGGAAAACCCAAATTTTAATGCCCGGACGGGGATTCGAACCGCCGTCCTCCCGAATGCGAGGCCAGAATGTCGGGATGCTTCCTTCAAAAGGACATGGCCGAATTCCTTCCCGTTCCTTTCCAGCACTTCGCAGCTGAGAACTATTTCATAACAAAACATCCACTTGCCTTACATTTCTTTTCCTTTACTGAATTTCTTGTAAACGCTATTCAGCTACAATTCAAACAATTTACCTCCTACAATTTTTAGAGGCGAGTGTTAATATCTATGTCGCTGCTTTGGTAACCGGATATCTACTCGTTAAACCTGTAGGAAAAGTCCCAGGTTTTTAATCTCTTAACACGAGCTAGATACTCATACGCCATACTGGAGTAGAGATTTTATGATTCAGTATGGTGCGATGTTGGATTAGATCTGGAAAGTGCTAAAAAGTCTACTCATATCCTACAAATTTTTCCCTTAGCTAGCAAGGATACAAAAATACTTCAGGCATCTGGTGGTTACTCTTAAGCCGCGTATCGACTTTGTGCGGCTGCCGCGCGAGCCATGCTGGAGCGCGAGGAACCGGTTATTTATTGACGAACGAAGCTGCCGCGCGCGGCAATGCAACCCAGCCAGGCAAACCATCCAGGCACTGTCTTTCCGTGAAGCCACCGCGGACGTTTTACGAGCACGAGTAGCTGCCATTTTCACTGTGATGCAACTCGCTGTATACTAGAAACCTAAACGAAAAGTGTATTGATGGAAAAGAAAATTGCATTTAAATAGAATTAAGTATGGTGAGAAACTCGTGGAAGATATATGAAGCCATAGACAAAATACAAATTTTTCGAGAGTAACAACGGTAGAATTAGAGTTAATTGAGCCAAGTGTCAATAAAGAGAACATGAATTTCGGGAGACGATTTCAGTTATGGAAAGACGCTGTGACTTCAAGATTTCTCGAGTGTCAAGCCAATCATTTTCGAAAATAGTTCCAGATGTTTTTGAAGCATTACACGAAGCTCTGGCAGAATGGATAAAGATAAGGAAATAATACCCATTTTATATTAAAGTTTATTCAATTTTCTGTTGTCATTCTTAACGAGAACTTACTTCTTACCAAGATAAAATGTATTGAGCTGGTCATGTCATTTGGCGCTTCTATAGAGTGGATAATTTTGTAAATGAATCCGTCAAAAACAACTGGTTTGGTGAATTTTGTTTTTTATTTGTTTCCCCAGACGCGTTTCGCCCTTGTGGTGTAGGGCATCCTCAGTGGCTGTAAAGTGTTTTTATATGTGTTGTTACAATAATTATCTACAGTAAAACTCTTAATAAATATGTATATACATATGTACACACTGTACTCACAGATATAGTGTATTCCTTTACATGTCGGTCTGGAACAGCACTTCACACGCTTTCACATCACTGTTCATTGCAGTTTTCTTTAGACTATTGTTTCGCTATTTGTTATTCATGCTGCACTTGTTCTTATTGTGAATATTTTCTGTTGATATGCACATGTGAGTTACACACGGTTTGTTTTGATTTTTCCCGCTACTTACAGTAATGCCGACTTAGTTTCCGTTGTAGTTGTTTCTGTGTTGTACCTTCTATTAAATTACCTCTCTGTTTTTGTGGTGAGTTACTGTTTGTGATTATTGTGTTAGTGAATGTATTAGTTTTCTTGTTTTGAGACTGTTTTTTGTGTTTTTAGTGTATTGTAAATAGTGTTTTGTTGGTTAAATTTGTGAATCAATTTATTATTGTTTTACCTATTGCTATCGATTTGTGTATATGGTAGCTTTCCTGAAATATTAGTAGATGATTTTTGTGGTTGTTGATTTGTAATATTTTCATTTCTGTATTTATATTGGTAGGAGGGTGATTATAGTCTAATAAATGTTCAGCAAATGTGGAGTGATTTGTGCAGCTTAATGCTCTGATGTGCTCTTTAAATCTTATGTTGAAATTTTTGGATGTCTGTCCTATGTATACAGCTTGACATTGTTGGCATGTTAACTGGTATATTCCTGTTTGTTGGTATAAGTCACTTTCAGTGTTGGAGTTAAGATGCTTGTGTAGTGTGTTATTTGTCCTGAGAGCAATTTGTATTCCTTGTTTCTTAAATATGTTGCTGATTTTGTGTGTGTGTTTATTATTGTATGTCATGGTGTACCAGTGTTTCATGGTTTGGTTCAGTCTGCTGATGTTTTGTATCCTAGGTGGTATTTGTTTGTTGTTGTTGTTGTTTTTTATTTTGTTGTTGAGCTGTTCAATAAGTTTTTCTGAGTACCCATTATTGTTTGCTATTTGGATGATTGTGTTATATTCTCTGGTGTAGTCTTCTTCAGATAGGGGTATCATATTTAGCCTGTTTAGCATGTGTCTGAGTGCTGCTTGTTTGTAATTGTTTGGATGGTTAGAAGTGTTGTGAATTATAGTGTCAGTATGTGTGGCTTTTCTTTATATGCTGAAGGAGTGTAATGGGCCTTTTTTGGTTATTGTTATGTCAAGGAAGTTGAGCGAGTTGTTTGTTTCTTTCACAAAAACAGAGAGATAATTTAATGGAAAGTACAACACAGAAACAATAACAACTGAAACTAAGTTGGTACTACTGTAAGTATCGGGAAAAGTCAGAACAAACCGTGTGTAACACACATGTGCATATCAACAGAAAATATTCACAATAAGAACAAGTGCAGCATGAAAAACAAATAGTGAAACAATAGTCTAAAGAAAACTGCAATGAACAGTTATGTGAAAGCGTGTGAAGTGCTGTTCCAGACCGACATGTAAAAGGAATACCACTATATCTGTGAGTACAGTGTGTACAAATGTATATACATATTTATTAAGAGTTTTACTGTAGATAATTATTGTAACAACACATATAAAAACAATTTACAGCCACTGAGGATGCCCTACACCACAAGGGCGAAACGCGTCTGGGGAATCAAATAAAAAACAAAATTCACCAAACCAGTTGTTTTTGACGGATTCATTTACAAAATTATTGTTCAAAAACTGCGAGAAGATGGCCTATCACCATATTAATATCTATAGAGTGGAGTTTCAAGTCATGGTTGTGATGGAAGTGATACCATCGGAGTCTGATTAGGCTGGATACTTGCTATTCCACAAAAAATCTTTGGCACCGTATGATTGTATTGGAAGGCGACAATTTTAGTTATCCACGGTAGCAAGCTGTAGCTGTGCCGCGCGAGGAAACTCGAACAGTACGCGAGGCAAGCAGTGGGGAGAAATGTCGCGTGCCTAAATACCGACTAGGGTTCTTACGGAGGTCATCCTTGCAGATGTGGATGTCCAGTGTTTGACATCCGTGGATATTTTGCTGAACCGGAGGTGGAAAAATAAATTTATAATTATTTAGATTTTAATATTTTATCAAAAATAAATTTAAAATCAAAAAAGTATATTTTTATGCCTAATTCTACATTTTTTCATAAGTAAAGTCTATTTCCATATAATACTGCCTTAGTGATTTATTTTTTTTCCTCATCTTTCCATAACAAAACAACCTGAATGATTTCACAAGCAAATTAAATTATTTACATAAGTACATACGCGTCTAAAAGACAATCTTTGTCATATGAACTTTGTGGAGTTCGCAGCTCAACTAATTCAAGCGTCAAGCACAAAGTCAGGTGCACCCCTTTCCACCACTTTAGTGGCGCACTCACCATTACAGGATTTCCGATAAAGGACTCTTGATGGATCTAGAAAAGGGTTACAGGACTACATGTAGGACGTGTTGGATCTTTTTGGTCTCCCAGACAGCCGACACGGGTCTTTGCCGTCCAACAAAACTATGGCGTTGAATCATGATAAGAGGAAACATCCTGCAAGTGTGCGATAAGGACACATGGTGTGCAGCAAGAAAGTACGAGTGGAAAGCACTGCTTGGAACATTTTGTTGGACCCATTCTAGCAACGTGAATGCATGAGAGCGAGTTGGGGGTTTTCCCCCAAATTTGGGGGGTGTACATGCGGGATGGGAGGGGCTTTATAATTTTAGGGGAATTTTTAGGAGTCTTTTTTTTAGGAATTTTTGATTTATGTATTTATTTGTTGAATATTAGAAAAGCGACCTCAAGTACAGTAGCCTCTATAGTAAGAATTCAGACTTCTCTATGGCTGATGTGTGAGTGGAGACTTTCCCGGCGTATCGATGCAACAAAATCTTCTCGGGTGTCCAGCCGGATGGTGGTGTAAAAACACGACGTTTCGACAGCTGACTTTGCTGTCTTCATCAGGTATCTCGTAGTTGTTCTCAGCTGACTGTCTCTGCCTCGACTGACATGGCCGCCCATCGAACACCATTTATACCTTCAGCTGGAGCGTTGGCTTTATACGCGGCCCGCTGCGGCCACCACTGGCACCACTTGCTCCTTCCCGCCCGGATGTGCTGGTGGTCCGACATGCTGTTGTGTCCACTTCTGATTGGCCGTGACAGCTGGCTTAATCCGCGGTCCGCTGCGGCGCCCGACTGGTGTCATTTGCCGGTGAGGATTTGCTACGCTTACGACGGAGAGCTACGAAATATACAGAACTGACAGACCTAAGAGACGAGGAGGCGGCACGGCAATAGCCGTTAGCAAAAACCTCACCCACGAACCACTGAGGATACAACAACTGAATGAAATAGAAGCCACAGCAATCAAGTTCTACGCCCAAGGGTTCTAGGGCAAAACCGCGACGGACAAAACCGCGACGGACAAAACAGCGACGGACAAAACCGCGAACGGACAAAACAGCGAACGGACAAAACCGCGAAAGGACAAAACCGCGAATACAGATGTGATTGTGTAATCCATTCGTTTCTGCAACGTTTGATTGATTTTCCAATTTAACTCTTGCTGGGCATCTTGTACTGTCATAACTGGTGCATCGCCAATATTTTGGAAGACGGTCGAGATTTACTTCTTTCCTTTCTTGCTAAATGTATATCCTTTATAAACGAGGTGATTTCCCCCTTTGTTATTTTTTTTTTTTTTTTTTTTTTTTTTTTTTTTTTTTTTTTTTTTTTTTTTTTTTACAAACACGAGAGCCATTTTACCAAGCGTGGTGGTGTAACGGATAGCGTTCTGGCCTCGCATTCGGGAGGACGGCGGTTCGAATCCCCGTCCCGGCATTCAGATTTGGGTTTTCCATGGTTTCCCCAAATCACTCCAGGTGAATGCCGGGATGCTTCCTTCAAAAGGCCATGGCCGAATTCCTTCCCATTCCTTGCCCCCATCCTTTCCCGTCTCTAAAGACCACGTTGTTAAAAAGGGACGTTAAACTGTAAAAAAAAAATAATAATAATAATAAAAAAAACGAGAGCCATTATTCAGGAAGATACACAATCTCTTCGGTTAACTGACCACCACAGAATGCTTGGATCTGCCATACCGGCCTTGCCTCGGAAATGCCCGAACGTCTCCGGGTTTTGACTTTGGCTGCCGAATTTGCCATTTGCATGCGGGGATTTCTCCTGCGATGGCAACAAAAGATCGTCCAGGCAAATTGTTCGCTCGACTTGAGAAGGGTCAGTTAGGCCGAGCCTACCGGAGATAAGCGGGTCTTCCCACTCACTCCATTGTGAAGGCCATTGTCACTCTTCTCAGGTATACAGAAGCCCCATTAACCGGCATTCCCACCGCGCGTCGGGTCTAATTCTTTATTAACCTCTACCAAAACAAAATCGTCAAATGCGAAGTGATGACGCTTGACAGAATAATATTTTGGTACATAAGAGATCAAAGAGTGAGTGGATAACTTGTAGATTATAAATTACATATACACAAAATGAGTTACAGTACTCCATAATAAAGTAACCCTAGCTGCGATCCACAAATCATTTAAAACTGCGTTAGGATAATATTTTGATGCATAAGAGATCAAACAGTGAGGGGATAACTCGTAGATTATAAATTACATATACACAAAATAAATTACAGTACCGTACTGCATAATAACGTAACCCTAGCTGCGATCCCCAAATCATTTAAAAACTGCGTTAGGATAATATTTTGGAGCATAAGAGATCAAACAGTGAGGGGATAACTCGTAGATTATAAATTACATATACACAAAATAAATTACACTACCGTACTCCATAATAACGTAACCCTAGCTGCGATCCCCAAATCGTTTAAAAACTGCGTTAGGATAATATTTTGGAGCATAAGAGATCAAACAGTGAGGGGATAACTCGTAGATTTGTCCGTTTCGCGGTTTTGTCCGTTTCGCTGTTTTGTCCGTTTCGCTGTTTTGTCCGTTTCGCTGTTTTGTCCGTTCGCTGTTTTGTCCGTTCGCGGTTTTGTCCGTTCGCGGTTCTGTCTGCGCGGTTTTGTCCTCGCGGTTTTGTCACTTCGCGGTTTTGTCCGGACACGACGCCCAAGAAGGCCATATTGCGGTTACTGCTGCCTACCTGCCACCAAACAGAAACTTGTTGGAGTCTGACCTGGATGAGATCCTAGCACTAGGCAACCAAATTATAATAGGGGGTGACCTAAACGCCAAACACGTCGCCTGGAACGCGAGGAGAAACAACGCCAAAGGGGAGCAGCTACTACAACTGGCAGGGCGACACAACATCGACGTACTCGGTCCAGAAGACCCCACACACATACCGACCAACCCACGCGCGCAGCCAGACGTCCTGGACATTGTACTGGCAAAAAACATCGTCAAGCGCATCGGGCTAAGGACGGTGAATGAACTATCCTCTGACCATCTGCCAGTACTACTCGAATTCCGAAACTGGATACTGCCACATAATAAACCAAGAACGAACAAACAAACTGACTGGGAGCAGTTCAGAAGGATTGTACACGAAAACATAGACCCGCCACATAACGTTACCACTGGAGAAATAGAGGAAGCAATACTTCACTTCGACAAGACAGTACTCGAAGCCGTACAGCAATCTTCAATCACCACCACCATCCACAACAACACCCAGGAAGAGCTACCGCCACTGCTGGAGGACCTGCGGTATCTGCGCAACAGGCAAAGAAAACTGTGCAACGCCACCGGGATCCTGCCGACCGACACCGCTACACGAGGTATGCCAGAGAACTCCGCGCCCGGCTACAAGAGCTTCGCTGAGCAGTGGGAGGACGGGATGGACTCTCTAATGCTGGAAAACACAGACGCCTGGCAGCCTGTGAGAGCGTTGAAGCAGCCACGTGACCCGAAGATCGCCATAAACGGACAAGCGGGCCAGTGCTTCACATCACTCACGAAGGCGGAAGCCCTCGTAGAAAACGTCGCCCAACAGTACACCCCCGCGGAGTACCAACTGACAGCAGCTGAGCAACAAGCGGCAGACGACATCGAGCGGCAAGCAGAAGAAGTCCTCAACATCCCAGCAACGGACCTACCACTTCTCACAACGCCGGGAGAAGTCCGAAGTATAATTCACAAACTAAAGACGAAAAAATCCCCAGGGCATGACAAAGTAGAAAATCACCATTTGAAAAATCTACCCAGGAAAGCCGTAGTACTACTCACTCGTATCTTCAATGCTTGCCTACACCAGTGCTACTTCCCGGCGGCATGGAAAACGGCAAAAATAACGTCTATTCCCAAGTGAGGAAAAGACCACCGCTTCGTAGAAAGTAACCGCCCTATCAGCCTCCTTTCCTCAACATCAAAAGTTCTGGAAAGGGCGCTGATCACAAGAATCAACTCCAGCCTCGAAGCCGAGAAAACCATACAACCAGAACAATTTGGCTTCCAAAGCAGAGTGGCAGCAACCAGCTTACTCCTAAAAATTACAGAAGACGTCAGTAAAGACTTCAACGACAGAAAATCGACGGCAGCCATCTTTTTCGACGTGGAGAAAGCTTACGACAAGTCTGGCACAAAAATCTGATCCATAAACTTCATACTGAAACCAAAATAAACCACTGCTACGTAAAACTCATTGCAAGTTACCTAAACATCCGACGTTTTTTCGTAACAATGGACGGGCAAAGATCTTCAATCCACACGATCACGGCAGGTATCCCACAAGGATCAGTCATCGCTCCGACACTCTTCAACATTTATATCAACAACATACCTACACCACCACATATGAAGAAGGCACAGTTTGCCGACGACACCATGCTGCACACCTCAGGAAATAGACACGACCTAAATATCAATCATCTCCAGAGAGGCATAGATGCCTTTACAGATTGGTGCCGGAAAAACAAGATAAAAATCAATGCCACTAAGTGTGCAGGTATCTATTTTACAAAAAAGAGGCCCATCCTACCAGGCCGACTATCCGTAATGTTGCAAGAAATAGCCTGGGTATAACAACATCGGTACCTGGGGGTCATACTGGATCAGAAATTACTCTACAGAGACCATATACTAGACCGGAGAAGAAAAGGCCTGGCTATTGCATCCAACCTCGCTCCGGTACTACGCAGCAACAACCTAAGTGTGACAACTAAAATTCGGCTCTACAAATCTATCATTTTACCCTATCTGCATTACGGATGCCAGATATGGGGAACAGCTAGCAACTCAAACATCCCCAACATTCAGAAACTACAAAACAAATGTCTTCGAATGATCCTAAACGCACCACCTTACTCATCAACAGACCACATCCATTTGGCAACTAACATAGTGTAATAGATATGGCTTACCTTGAAAATTAGGGATTCATTTTGTTGCTTTTAATTAAATTTGGGCGCCTTCATAATTAATCTTGGATTGCATGAACAGGGTTAATTTTCCTTTTACCTATTTATAACAGATACATAATTCTTTAACAAGTTGAGGTGTCACAATTTATTACTGCCTTTTACATTTGAACAAGACACAATTACAATTGAATGTATATGGCACATGTGAATTACAAAGAAACAATCTTATGGATTTCCGAAATTAACCGATTGTCCAACCGTATAATTTTCTGCTGGCTAGAAAAGTTTTATTGCATGAGTCTCTATCTCTGCAGATCGCTCTGCGGGTCGTTTTCGGGTATGGAATGTACTGGAACTTGAAGAAAGCAAGCAATTAAGCATTTCAGCTCACCAAACAGTCCACGTGGGCTCGAGGATCACCATTCCTGGTACACTGTGTCGTCACTATCTGTAAACTCCCCTCGTAAGAGAAGGTAGCTCCGTCCTCTGCAGCTCGCGGGCACCAGATGTCCCTTCCCAGGGTGCAGAGCACGTCGTTCCACAATCCCCACTCCTCCTTTTCTCGTCACCAACCTCCTTGCCGGATTTTCCCTCCAGAACATGCAAACAAAACCTTCTGTTAGAACTAAAATATAGATGCTTTATGTTCATTGGTCAGTTACTCCACTCGCCATTTTTGGAACCTCCCAAATTTGTGCGAGAACACACGAACATTTCGCCACAGATCGCTTGTGTCCGACCTGCATTGTGGGCATTAACTGTTCCTGTCCGCCACTTCAAGGTTATCGCGTACCTGCTCCGCTAACACTATTGTACTCACACGCAGCCCCTTTAACAGCTGTTGTTTGTTTGTTTGCGGCTGCCTCTGTCTCAAACCCTTTCACTTAATTCTCATTTTCTGAGTATTTCACGCGGAACACCAAATGTGTCTCGGATCACTTCTGTTACATTACCCCTCTTCTACGAATAATTCTGTGAGACCGTGGACATTCACTGTCTTAGAGGTTGAGCAGAATTCCTGTTCCAGTCTTATTGTCTATAACACTTTTCACTAGTGTCTTCTGGTTGGCAATTAACAGAATGTTCCACAAATTATTCACGGTTTCCATAAGTTATTTAAACCAAGTGCCAAAATGATTTGCTACGTTAAATGACATTTTTGTTTACAAAGAAATTCTTAAATACACTTAACTGAAAATTATCCCTGTTTTCCAATACAAATTTCGCATCAAAATTTAGCAAACATAGGGTTCTATTCGCATATTGCTCAATCAGTGAGTCTTATTCGAAATTGTTAATTTTACTTATTAACCTGCTGGATGCAACTAAATTAAATATTCTCAGCCCATGATTACAAATTTTCTTTTCCATGGCGTAATGTTATGTAACTATTATTGTCTGTTTCGTGACTGACCATTATGATCTAATATATAAAAAAATACATCTGACAACATACAATATAATTACAATTTCAAGTATTCAGTATAAATTTAATCTAAATGAAACACAAATAATTTTCTTAAGTCATAAGTTGCCCATTTGGCCATAAAATATTTTTACAACACGAATTTATTCCTCAAAACTAAAACAAAAATTAGTTAACTGCATAATTTTTAAAACTTACTTTTATCCAGTACTTTCACATATTCTCCACATTTTTTTTTTATTCATAATAAGACATTTATTACTACAAATTGATTTAAAACTTTGATTCTCATTTAAATAATGGACAAAATCTATTATATTGGAATCCCTTGACCATATTTGTACAATTAATAAGACAAAGGTTTTACTGTCATAATAATCATTTGCTAGGATAAATAGGTTTTCACACTTCTATTTTTAACATCGTTGCGGATTGTGTATGGATCGAAATGCCCCCAAACAACCCTTTTACTCTTTATCTACATGTACTTTACATAATAAAAAAAAAAAAAACCACACACACAGTTAACTTAAATTCCATAAGTGAATCTAGAGACATTTTTTTTTTTAATTCCACGATACATCATCTAGCATTGAAACGCTATTTAACCAAATACAAATAAGAATATCTATCTTAACATTCTACAATTCCGCTACCCTTTGCTAAACTTTCTCCACTTGACTCCAACAACCTCTCATAACTCAGGCGTCAATAATTTACAAATCTCTCGTCCCTTCGTTCAATGCTGCAGAGGCATGATTATTCGCTTTCAATTACGCCCGTTAATAATGTTTCGTCTTCTATCAAACCGATGAGTACGCTTGCAATCAAAACTACACAAACTACAAAAACAATACTAATTTTATCTAATTTACTATCTCCACAGGTATATTCCTTAAATCTTCACGAAAGATTCCCTACTTCAATCTTATTGCAGGCATGGTGTATCGATAAAATCTTTCTGATTCTGGAATGAGCCAGCCAAGAACCTGGCACAAATATAAGGTACCGCTAAGTATTATCTACAATCCTACATAAAGCAATGCAACCATACGAACATGAGGGTTTTTTTTTTTTTTTCACCAAGGTCATCTATGATGACCACAGTCATGGTTTTCCCCCCTAAAGTGTAATAAATCGTGTCCCAAAAACCAACCCTAACCTGAAAACACTGACAAAACTACCAATGGTAGTGGGGTCAAATTACACAACCGCTGAGGCACACGACACACACAAAAAAAGATCACTAATGATGAGCGTAGCAGATCATCACCGGCAAATGACACCAGTCGGGCGTCGCAGCAGACCCGGATTAAGCCAGCGGTCACGGCCAATCAGAAGTGGACACAACAGCATCTCGGACCGCCAGCACGTCTGGGCGGGAAGGAGCAAGTGGCGCCAGTGGTGGCCGCAGCGGGCCGCGTATAAGTCAACGCTCTCGACCAACCAGAGCGAGCGAGCCTTTCAGCTGAAGGTATAAAGGAGGTTCGATGGTGGCCATCATGTCAAAGACCAGCCCACGACGGCTCCTGGGTCCAGTCAGCAGCCACCACGCCGCCGAGAAGGTCGACCTGCCGACCACTGCCACTGCCGTACCGGACCCAGCGATCAGCTCACGGTGGTGGTTACGTTGCTCACGCAGCTGATCACTCAAGACAACTACAGACAACCGTAACAACTGATGATTTAGACAAAAAGACACTACAAAAAAAGCAATCCAGACAGCAGTCGTAGGGTGTTCCCTGGTACTGCATCAAACAAAATGGCGTAAGCCATACCGATGACGCTGTGCTGTGCTGTGCTGTGCATCATGTCACTTCGAGACTAGACTCCAGCCGGGCAAGATCTGTACCGTGACGCATCGCTGTACCTGTGCTCATCGCTACAGGCGTTCTTCCGAATCTCGTGGCTCTTCATCTTTTACGATCATCACATCAAGAATCGTGATTCATCACACATCAAGGAAATATCAATAGCTACGTCGATCACCGATATAATCTATCGGTGATCGCACCGTTCCTGCCTGCTGCTCGAGCCAGCCGAGTACCTCATCCGACGCGGCTGTTGACCTCGGCGTAGGCCTCGCCGGGCGTGTTTTTCCTTTTTACGAATTCGCCGCTTCTGCCCACGAGTTTCCCTGCCAGCCAAACACATCTGAACACCGATCAACTGCTCCAAGAAACTTCCAATCGCCGAGAACTTCGAGACCTTCCGCCAGCTACAAAATCAACAACATCGCCAGCAACTTACTGCAAAGCACTGTCGTCAGACCACAAATACACTCAATTCTCGGAGGGTTGTTAGGGTAATACCGCGCTCCAGGGACCCGTCAAAGGCGGATATCCCGCGGGCTGCACTGTTAGGGTACCACTGGCGTTGTCGATACCTAACGGTGACAACCTCAACCCCGGAGTACACGTGGCACAAACAACACACTACACAATGGCCCTCCAACCCACCAATTCCAAAACATCCAAACCAACATTTGCCCAAGCCACCCAGTACACTTCTGCACCAACTTCCCCTAGCCGTCAGACAGCTCCCCAAGCTCGTGGGAAAACTAAATTGCCAGTAACATTGACCAATCCAACAACAAAAAAGATAAATCATCTGTATTACACCCCTCACCCCCACTATATCCGGTCCTTATGGATGCAGCCATTACTTCTCCTACCATGCCTTCCTCTCCTTCCATCACAGAGCCAGCATCACCATACTCCTTTCACCAATCTCCCCCATACTCTCCTCCATTCTCTCCCTATCCTCCTCGTCCTCCACGCCCACTACATACCTATTTTATCCACAACATTCCACAAAATGTCAGTCAAAAAACAATAGCAGCAACCTTCCAACAAAGAATAAAAAAGCCCATACAATACCTCAAAACTACATGCAACTCCCTAATAGTAAAAAGTCCAGAACCTGATCTATCCTCCACCTTACAATCCAAACTTTCTGCAGCTTTCCATACCCACATATCAGTCACACACTCCCCACCAAACTATCCCACTATCCAACAACCCCGTCCCCCTTCCTTCTCTCTCGTGGTCAAGGGTGTTGACTACGACATCACGGAGGAGGAAATCGCTGAATCTCTACAGAACCAACAACTAGATTTCCACAAAGTTTTACGAATTAGATCAAGAGCAACAAACAACCCCACAATGATGATGAGAATCATCACTTTTTCCAAATACACAGTTGATACTCTTCTGGAGGAAGGTTTTTATTTCCAGATGTTCCGTTACTGGACTGAACCATCTAATCCCCCACCACCTATCCCAGCTCAATGTGGACACTGTCTGTCCTATGACCACCCATCGAAAAGTTGTAATAAACGCACCCGAACATGTACACTTTGTGGGGACGACCACTCACTTTCAAACTGCCCCAACAAACAACAAAAGCCAACATGCTCAAACTGTAAGGGCCCGCACAATGCAACTTCCCGCAAATGCCCAACCAAACCCATTCAGGCGAAATCTGCTGAAATGACTGCAAAAATCAAGTGCACTGACGAACCCCAACCCATACCCGAGACAATTGACGAAGACGCCATTGACGACCTAACACTAAAAGACGACCTTATCAGGCTTCTTTTTTCAACATCGATTAATTGTTTCCAGGACAGAAAAAAAGAGATCATTCGCCACCTCTTACAACAAACAAGACAATTCCTCAACCGTACAGTCAAGGTAACCCAGGATAGTAATCAGCTGTATATAACCATTTCAAGAACGCCCCCAATTTTTCCGACACGTGATAATGGACCAGACAACAATGACGAGTAATTCCAAGAAACTTCTATTTCGTTAACATTGGTGGCTTTCGAAACAAACAGACCCTACTCCATAATTCACTAGTTGCCAACGACGTTCACATTGCGCCCCTGGCGGAAACCTTTGGCTCACCTACACTTCAAAATACCTGGCTTCAACACTTTCCGTAAAGCCCGACCTGGTGAGGCCCGGGGAGGTGTAGCCATCCTAGTCCGTAACTCCTTCTCCGCTGTGCAATGTCATCTTCCTCATCCTTTTTCACAAATGGAATGCATAGCTGTCGATATCCCCAGGAAAAATTCCCCTCCACTCCTTGTTACATCACTATATCACCAACCCTCCGAACCCCTCCTCGTTAACCTACTAGAATATCTCTCCTCCTTTCCCCATTTTATCATCGTAGGGGACTTCAATACTCGCCACCACCTACTTGGCGATCACGCAAGTAACCCCACTGGCCAAATCCTAGTCGACACCTAGTCGATCACCTCCCTCAACATCTGTCACCTACCTATCAATACCTCCACCTTCACCTGCACCAAGGTATCTCCACCCCTGACCTCCACCTTCATCTGGCACCAAGGTATCTCCACCCCTGACCACATCCTCTATAGCCCTTCCCTACACAACACCCTCACCTCTGCGCGCCTTGCCGAATCCATCACCAGTGACCACATACCCATAATCTTCTCCTCCACATTCATCAAAACCAAATCCACCCAACTTTTCCGACTAATCAAAGACTACCAAAAAGCAGACTGGGAAAAATTGGACACAATCATAGAATCATCTCTTCTTCGGCCCTTCCAAAGTAATACGCCTGCAGACATAGACCATATCATCAAAAAAATACAATCTTCCTTTTCGGCTGCCATGGAAATTATACCTAATAAAAAGTTCTTTCCATACAAACCGTCTATTCCGCCACAGGCCGTATCACTCATCAAGACCAAACGACGACTCTACAGACAACTCAAACGAGATTCCAACCCCTTGCTCCGGACTGAATGGAATTGACTCAACGCGAAAATTCCACCGACAACGACAATGGCAACACACCTGTGAGACGCTTGACTACAAGAGTGGGAGTCTGTACTGGAAGATTTTTAAGGTTCTAACAGGGCAGTACTCTCACTCATCACATCCATTGACCATCAATAATAAAACTTCTACCTGCGACGACGAAAAAGCCACCATGTTCGTGGACGAGCTTCGTGAGGTCTACTGACCACCGACCGACCCACTGTTCGACGACAACTTCAAACAGACAGTCGAATCATCCATACCTTCAATTCTCACTTCTTCGTCGGCACCCACATCATTACAACATGCACTTACAGAAGAAATCACTGATCTGGAAATAAAAACTGCCCTCCTCTCTGGCCGAAACTCGTCTCACGGCCACGACAAAATTACCCGATTCCTTCTCCGAAAAGCTCCTGAACACGTAATCATACCTCTCTTCCACCAACTTTTCAACGCCTGCCTACAATTATCCTACTTCCCATCCCTCTGGAAACAAGTCATTAAGTTACCCAAACCAAACAAACCTCCATCCTCCCCTTCATCATATCGCCCCATCTCACTCCTACCTGTTCCCGGTAAACTCTTTGAAAAATTCCTCTAAACTCGTATTATCCATTTCACTGAATCCCTAACATTAATCCCTTCCATTCAATCTGGTTTCCGTTCCCATCACAGTCCCAATGACCCACTCCTCCACCTCACATCTGCAATATTACAATCCCTCAACACCGGCCATTGCACACTAGCAATATTCTTTGACATTGAACGAGCCTTTGATAAAGTCTGGCACCCTAGTCTCATATACAAACTCCACAAACTCGGCTTCCCTCCCCCATTCCTCCAACTCATCCATAGTTTCCTTACCAACCGCACATGTTCCATCAAACTAGGTAATGCCCATTCACCACCCTTCTCGCCGCAGGCAGGTGTCCCGCAAGGTGCTGTGCTCTCTCCTCTCCTGTTCTCCCTATGCGTATCTTCACTCACCTCCGAAGCAATAGCACTCTATGCCGATGACATAGCCTACTGGATATCGCATAAAAACACCACGTATATCAATAGAAAAGCAACCAGATTTCTCAACATCCTCCAATCCTACTTCCAGAAATGGCGCATCATGCCGAATCCGACAAAAACACAGGCAGTGCTCTTCCAACACAAATACAAAACCTCCACATTTGCCCAAGCTGAAAATAACATACAAATCAAAATTTGGAACACACTCCTTCGCTTCTGTCCCAGCGCTAAATACCTAGGAGTCCACCTTGACAAAACCCTGAATTTTTACCAATACATTCACCATCCCAGACAAAAACTCTTATCTAGACTAAATCTAATCAAGCTGCTCCTACGAAAGCTGTCTGCCCCCTCCTGCTCAACTCTAATCCACACCTACAAAACCTTCATGCGCCCCCTGTTAGAATACGCCGCCCCAATCACATCCATTATCTCAACACCCAACTTCAACAAACTGGTCACAACTGAAAGAAGAATTCTCCGTAACATCTTAGGCATCCACCCACACTCCCCCTCAGACACTGTTTACCCCTTAGCCAACATCCCTCCCCTTCAAAACAGATTGTTCAAACTCCGGCAAAAGTATGCCAGCCGACTAGTCCTGCACCGCCCTGATGTTCTCCCCTTGCTGGAACGTAAACTTCTTCATCACCATCATCCTAAGCAAAAGTATGTGTATCCCCCCCCACACACACACATTCTTGTTCACTCTATATTAGCAGATGACACAATAGACTCACAAACATTAGAAAAACTATCAGCAGTAAACATAATGGCTATACCCTAGCATTGCTGCCCGTTGGGTGTTCCAAGACGAGGGCGAAACAAAACAATAAAAGACTGCGACAGTTCCACAATTCCACAGAACCAATAACTGCAACGCCACAATCAACAATTAACATCAGTGCATCTTCCAATCACACAATAACATAATTACTGTCAAACTATATTCCTCATACCATATCAACAAAATTGGCAATGTATGGAACTAAATGTCACCACGCTGGTTGCGTACCAGCGCCAACACCAGTAGATCTAGCACTCAAAATAACTCCTGCTTTTCCGCTTATATCTACTGCACCATAATATCTACAGTATGTTACTTTTAAATTTGTACCATATTATCTGTATAATGTAATTGTTCTGTATGTCACCAACGAAAATTTATGTATCATGTTTCAATGTAAAATAATAAAGTTCAAGGGAGCATCTGGTAAGCCTCTGGCTGAAAAGGGCTGACGTGTGGCCCTACAACAGCCGCCCCGCTGGGCCTCACCCAGAGGGGAATGAATTATATAAAAAAATTAAAATAAAAAAACATCATAACTACCAAACCTCCATTAGTCATAACTAGGAATAGGTATAGGAACAGGATTTTAGGCACTATCTAGGACCTTATTATTTAAAAAAAAAACTCCATTAGATTTAAGTAGGTATTAGTCTTCACATTATCAACAAGCAAACTCCCGAAACCAGGCTTTCAAATACTTAGTTCACGACAAAAACATCTAGGCTCGTATCAAAATATACATTTAGACATTAGCAATAGGATACCCGGCGCTAAGGACGAAATGCAGCCTATGTCTGCAACATATCAAGCTCTGGCTCTGGCATGCCAGTCGAGGCAGAGACAGCCAGCTGAGAACAACTACGAAATACCTGATGAAGACAGCAGAGTTAGCTGTCGAAACGTCGTGTTTTTACACCACCATCCGGTTGGACACCCGAGAAGATTTTGTTCTCTATGGCTGGTTATTTTTTTTTCCTTATCATAGAATAAAATATCTATGTTCTGATCCTTAATTTTTTTTAAAAGTCACCATTGGCACAATGTTCAGTGTTTACCATATACGTAGACTCCCTTTGGTTATCTATGGTATGTAAAGATGTTGGTTGTTGGGGTAACAACCAACGTGCGACAATGTTGCCGATATTGTTTACATATTTCTGGTCGAATTGACTGTGCTGTTGTCTGTCGACATGCAATTTGTTGGTTAAAAATATTGAAAATGGTTGCTGTTTCCACCCAAAGGTCGCTACAATTCAAACGCGGCATAAAAACAATACTAAATTACATTCAGCGTATTTATACTTTTAGCAACAAAAATGACATCGGGTCTGAGTGGTACCAATTGAGTAATAAAACATGGTGGAATACTTCTACTTCAGCTGATTTTTATTCAGAACTCTAGATGATTGTGACGCAGCTGGCTTTAACGTTTTTAAAACATAATCACGGTTCGAATTTCGAACGCGCCTTTTCTATCTATAATAATATAAAAAATAAGTTGCGTAATAGGTTACCTATTGAAATGCTACGAAGTATGATGATGGTTCCATTCACAATGCAACGAAATGGTGAATGCTGAATCCTTCTACTAAAATGTTAAGTTTGTTTAGTGTTAAAATGTATGATGTCACAACTCTGTACCGTCAGAACAAAAGGAAATAAAATGTTGGTGACTTTTTCGGATCAGGTCCTTAGTTGCTGTGATAACTGTTTTATGGGTTATGTTTCCGACTTGCAACTAAACAAATACTTTTGATGGCAGACGCGTTTCGTCTTTATACAAGGCATATTCAGTACCCTAAGTGAACATATATATATATATATATGTACATATACAATGATGTTCTTTGATTTTTGTATAGTTTTCTGATATTATTAACTATGTACTTACAGTTTGTATATATACATTAACACGAACTTGCGCGTGTTGATGTATATACAAAAACTGTAAGTACATAATTAATAATATCAGAAAACTGTACAAAAATCAAACAACATTATTGTATATGTATATATTAGTTTATATATGTTCACTTAGGGCATTGAAGATGCCTTGAATAAAGGCGAAACGCGTCTGCCATCAAAAGCATTTGTTTAGTTGCAATTCAGAAACATGAAACAGGCCATACACGTTACGACAGTCGCACGGAATTCGGTCGTATGCGACAAATCCGATCGTGAATGTGTTGGTCGTAAAGCGGACTGTACGACCAAGTCATGTCGCAGATCCGTTGAAATTTTCATCGAACCTTGCGACACGACACGCCCCGGTCGTAACGTGAGTGCTGATGTTTGAGACGGTCCGTTGAAATTTTCATCGAACCTTGCGACACGACACGCCGCGGTCGTAACGTGAGTGCTGATGTTTGAGACGGTCCGTGCGACCAAGCTATCAGAACCGGCTAGTGTAAAATGTAAAAAATTGACATTTTTATGTTTTGAGTGAAAAATAATCTACAAACTCTCCTGATTACAATGATATACAGTTAATTGCGTGTAATGCATTTCTTTGGCGTTTTATTGACGGTTTTCATTATCCCTACACTCAGTGGCCACACCTACTTTATTTTTCTTAAAACTCGAAAATTTCTATGTTATGTACCTTTTTCTCAGGCATGGAATGTTAAATTAACTTGAAATTTTCCACAATTAAAGAAGCTTATGAATCACGATCTGTAAATTAAAATGAAAATTATCGAGGCAATAGCTAGTGAGTTGTAATATAATAAGTATCTGAACTATTTGCTAAGAATAGTTACATAACGTCGTAACGTGTATGGCCTACTTAACCCATAAAAAAGGAAATAATGTTCTAAATATAGCCGCATAATTTATAAATAACGAATATACAGTATCTATTTTTAGGAGTTTTCCCCTTAATTTTGGTGATTTTAGGTGTTTTTGACTTAAACTTTAGGGCTAAAACTTGTTAAGAGTTGGCAACCCTGCGCGAGGAGTCCCTTCCGGGCCGCCGAGCAAAGCACACGTGTGCGCGCGTCACTCCGGGAAGGCTGTGTGTAGCCGCCGCGAAATCCACTTCACGGGAGTAATCAGCGTAACCGACCAAGTTCTTCCCGCAGCAGTGAATATAGCGTAGGAAATTACCATCCTTACTACTTTTGGAGTGAGAAAGGGCCGAGGCTTCTTTCTACGCAAAAAGAAGCCTAGTGACAGCGTGTGACAGTGAAATCATTGGGATTAATCAGCGAACTGATCGAGATATTGCGTGAGGAAAAAGGTACTGTGAATCAGCGGCGCCCAACTCCTGCCATTAAACTCAGTAGCCGGACAAATCCTGACCGTCAGAGGCCAGAACCTGCAGATAATATTCGCAAAGAGGTGCCCCTAGCCAGATAAATTTTAAATCGCGGGGATTACTTTGTGCGTTTGTTGGACATTTAAGAGCTGCACGCTCTCCAGTAGCCATTTGTAGCTGTAGAAGATGATTTTACGCGGCTCCTTCCTCCCACGTAGTCGCTGACACATGAAGAGCTATAAACCTAACCAGCCCCTGTTTTAGTTTTTTTTATATATTTGGGGAGCCCCCAAAACCCGCTGCTTCAAGCATGGCGGTCTTCCAGTTATCTGCTGCTCGCCTCTGCACATGCATTAAGTTAATAATTTTACAGGTGATCACGGGAACGGGATTTCCCACGTGAAGAGCTTCAGACCTAACCACCCCTCTCACATGAAGAGCTTCAGACCTAACCTGCGCAGAAGCCAATGCGCGTAGCCCCAGCCCTACCGCACAAGCAAGAGCTTCAAATCTAGCCGTGGCATCTTTGAAATTCGAAATAAAATCATACCATCATTTTTTTCGGTCTTTGAGTATTGTAAAAAGATTACTAGATGGGTTATGTCTACAATTTAAATTAATTATTGTTTGATATATGAAATATCGGAAATAAATAGATATTCTTTTCTTGAGTTGGAGACAGAAATCCGCGCCGAGCTAAGGGTTGTGTTAGCGTGGGTGACAGTCTGACTGAGCCGGAAGTGTCCCGTAGTTCGAGACAATGAGGGGATTATCTCTGGCACTGATACCTGTGAGAAAGTCTGGACGCTGGGAATTTTGCGGATGGAATCCTTCAATGGGCGTTCACTTGGTGTCGTGAGAAAATTGATTTCTGCATAGCCTCCCGAACAATCCTGACAAAACCCGAAGACTCTTAGCAAATAAGAGGCAAGGTATTAGCCAGCATAGAGGGGAGACCTTTGCGAAGAAAATCCGATGTTTTTATTTCCTCGCGTGGTTGGAAATATTACAAAATTTGAGTTTTTCATGATACTCACCGAGGAGAAGAGAGAGACAAGCTCTGAGGGGCGAGGAGAGGTCATTCCATCCAGAACGATCGCGCTGGCAACTGCTTGCCAGGTACGGCGCATGATTTCGTTCTGGAGGCTTCGATGACTGAGCGCCTAGTCCGATCGATGTTGTCACTTGTGTTGGTTGACGTGACAAGTGCCTAGCATTACCTGGATGGTGCGCCGTTGAGAGACGACAGCGCTCTTGTTACGACGCTGCGTGCAGCCAGACAGTCACGGTAATTATACCTCCAGAAACCGTGTGTACTCAGACGAATCATTGAGATAGCCCTTTAACGGTCATATGAGTAAGAGTTCTTATGCTGCCGGACATTAATTCCTAAGCTAGTTGTGTCTAAAAGCCGAGTGCTTTTTGGTTTTCGTTATCCAGTTTGAATTGAAAGACTGATTTCCATGTTTGGAAACTTTCAATGACTATTATTTGTTGGGAACAAATTAACTCCCTGGCGCCCTATGTAATCCAGTTAAATCTGAGGTTTTCTTGTTATAATTTTCATACAAGAATCGCTCTCGTTATGTACAAGAGAGTTTATGCTTCAGTTGCATATGGAATTTGTCTTTGTAATGTACATGTATTGCAATTTCTTAACTTCAATTAACGATAATTGTTTGTTTGCTATGTTGCACTTGTAAGACGAGGTATTGTGTTGAACTTTATTTTGCATAGACAGATGTTTAAGATTAGTGGTAAATATACCTATGTCTGTATGCAGTAATGAGTACCAAATAAACCAGTACCGGTGTTTTAGGATCTTTTAAAATATTAATAACAGAAGTAATGTGATTATTATAGGCCATCTCTTCCACAGTTGTTTGTTAAATTAATAATTATTCTTTAATAATTACGCCATTACAACTGTTTTTGATAATAATTATTTGACGGACGCGTTTCGCCTCTCGTCGAGGCATCATCAGCGTACAACGTTTTCTGTAATTTGTGATATTTTACATAATGTTTTTATTTTTACATATAACGATATTTTTCTTATATATAGGAAGCGTAAAGATGACTTATATTTTTACATATCTGTTTTTAAATTAGCAAGCAGAACGTCTTGTTTACATAGATGTAATGAGGTAGATTCATATTATCACTTACATTTTACATTTCTATTTTAAGGTGTGGTTGTTGGTCGCCTGTGCCCTCAACCAGCATGTTGTTTACACTATTGTGCATATTTACATATTTTGTACAAAATTGGTCTTTTATGAAAACACTTTGAAGCACAGTTTTTTCCAACGACATTGTCAAACTTTAGTTTTGTGTGTGCGCTGTTGTTGTTCAGCTGTTTTCCGGTGGTGCTCTGTCGGAAGTGGCGTGAGCGGAGAATTTGAAATTTCGTACTTACATTTTGTGTGTGTGTTTTGCTTTGTTTTAGCCAAAATGTGTATGTCTTGTGGATGGGGTAAATGAAATGTGGTGTTAAATTACTGTTGTGGTGAAATTTGAGCGTTTAATGCTGTTAAGTGTCAATTTCCGTGTTTATTAGCTTGAATAAAGTTTGGTTGGTTAAGTTTATATGATCATTGAGTACGTGTTTTCCTGAGACTATTGCTTTCTGAATTTAATAATTTTCTTGAAGGGTTAGAATATTGTGTTTTGTGTTGTTTGTTGTTAGGATTCTCATGTCTGTATTTATGTTAGTGGGCATATGGTTATTTTCTAAGAAATGTTCGGCAAAATTGGAATGATTACTATACTTCAATGCTCTCAAGTGTTCCTTATATCGTGTTTGGAATTGTCTCCTTGTTTGTCCGATGTAAACAGCATCACAATTCTGGCATGTCAGCTGGTATACACCAGAGTTAGAGAATTTATTTGTTTGTGCTTGAGTTCTGATTTGTTTTTGCATTGAATTGTCTGTTTTGAGAGCAATGTTTATCCCTTGTTTCTTAAATATATTTGTTACCCTGTGTGTATGCTTGTTTGAGTATATCATGGTGTACCACTTCTTTCCCTTGTGTTCTATTTTGTTGGATGTTTGTGTGATTTGAGGTGTTACTGTTATTGAAGTATTTGTGTTTTGGTTTTTTGAATTGGTGTAGTGTGGTGGTGCTGTTCTTTGTTTTGGCTTTTTCTAACTTATTTACTATCTTTCTATTTAATGCATCAACCATGTGTGTTTTGTATCCATTGCTCTTGGCTATTTCTTTTATGGTACTGAGTTCTTTTTGGTAATTAAAATATGACCTACCAGCCTGTCTCTTCTTTCTGTAAGCTTCTTCCACAAACTTCTTTCCTCACCCATCATTTCCAAAACTCATTCATTTCGTACTTTGTCTGTCCACTTAATTTTCAGCATTCTTCTGTAACACCATATTTCAAATGCTTCGATTTTCTTTCTTTCCGGTATTCCTAAAGTACACGTTCTACCATAAAGTGCTGTGCTCCTCACAAAAAGTTTTAAAAAGTTCTTTCTAATTCATAGATCAGTATTTGAAACTAAAAGATTTCTCTTTTTCATGAACGCTCTTTTTGCTAGTCCTATTCTGCTTTTTACATCATTCCTGCTTCGGCCATCGGTTTTAATTTTGCTTCCCAAGTAGCAGAATTCACTTCTCCTATTGTGTCTGATCCTATTTTTAAATTTAATCTACTAGTATTGGTATCATTTCTGCTACATTTCATCACTTTTGTCTTGCTTTGATCTTCCTTCAGTATATAGTTCATGCCATTCAGTAACTTCTCAAAATCCTCAGCCCTTTATACAATATACAATACATTCATTTTCCATTGATCCCAATATAAGATACTGGCTCTGTGGGATGTGGAAAGTTGTCAATTTACAGATAAACAGTTGCATAACAAAATAATAAGTACACCATTAGATGTAAAGTCATAGTATACATGGTACATTAAACACTTCCATTACAAAATAATACATACACCAGAAGATGTACAGTCATAGGATATATGGTACGTTAAAAAAAAAAAATAATAATAATACATACACCACAAGATGTACAGTCGTAACATATATGGTACTATAAACAATTACATAACAAACTAAATACATACACCAGGAGATGTACAGTCATAGCATACATGGTAAATTAATTATTTGAACTATATTTACACAAGATACTGGAAGTTATTTTTAAGAGACCTTAGAAATAAATTCTTCGACAGAGTAGAAGGAGTTGTCAATTAAAAATTCTTTCAATTTTTCCTGAATTTAATCTTATCATCTACTAGACATTTAATATGTGTTGGGAGCATATTGAAGATATGTATCCCTGAATATCGGACCCGTTTTTGAACAAATGACAATGACTTGTAAGTCTTGTGAAGAGCATTTTTACTTCTAGTGCCGTAATTGTGTATTTTACTATTTGTTTCAAACAAAGTTTAATTTGTGACTACAAAGGACATTAATGTGTATATATATTCAGATGCTAATGTTAAAATCCCTAACTTCTTGAACAGCTCTCTACATGAAGTTCTATTGCTAACCCCACACATTATTCTTATTACACGCTTTTGGGTTCTGAACACTTTATCTCTATGGGTAGAATTGCCCCAGAATATTATTCCACATGACAATAAGGAGTGAAAATAAGCAAAATAAACTAGCTGCCTCATACGGAGATCACCTAAAGCTGAAATTGTACGAATTGCAAACGTGGCTGCTCCCAATCGCTTTAGTAAGTCAGAAACATGTACTTTCAAATTTAAATTATGATCTTCTGCTAAGAAGACAATGTAATGTCATAAGCAAATAGTATACTGATTTTTTCTCCCTGAACACTTATGCCACATGGAAATTTTTTTTTGTCTTTCTTTATTGCTTCTTCTACATACAAGTTGAATATTTATTTACTTTTTTACGGACTTTGGGTCCATTTGTACAACTTTAAAAATTTACATTGGTTGGTGTACACTGCTTTAAATATCAGACAAAACAATTTAATTAAGATAAATGGCTTGTAGTCTACTTTTACTGGAGTAATAAACTTTTACAGTATACTAAAACTACCTAGTAAAAAAAATTATTTAAAATTTACTTTTACTTGTTCATTCATGTCTTAAGATACAAGAGCATAACAAATTGTCTTGGTTTAATGATATTATTCCAAGTTTAACCCTATTATGTCAGTTAGCAAGCTTGCACATTCTTGTTAGGGGATTATTTTCTATATACATGTGTTTATATTTCATTATGGAAATGTTGTTTGACAAGTAATTCTTTGGGGAACATTGAATCTTAAACTTCCTAGCAATTCTGAACAATCAATATTACCATTGCACAAATTTAACAAAAATCATTAAGTTCACAAAATGATTGCAGAGAGAGTATTCTTAAGATGGATGCAATTTAGGTGTATTTATGATCAAGAAATGGGTCTGGAAAACCCATTCTAAATGCCATATATGAAAAAAAAAATTATGCTGAACAGTTTCTATTCTTTAGTTTGAGATAATGTGTATGGTGAACCAATACTGATGAATATGCTAATATTAATCTTACTATGGATAGATATATTATTCTAAGTGCATCAGTGGAATGGATTTTGTGACATGTCCTCATAAAAAAAACCTAGTTTTTGTAAGGATTTGGTTACAATAGTGTCAACAAGTTCATCGAAACTCATTTTACTGTAATATTACTCCTAAATCATTAGCTGAGTACACCTGCGCCAACTCAATACCTCTTATTGAGTATTTTGATAAAATTTTCTTACTTGATCGTGTAAATGGAATACTTTTGAATTTTGATGGATTCAAATGTGATTCATTATCCTTACACCAGTTATTGAGAGCAGTGTAACAGTTCTGAAGATCACAGATGTCTTTAATTGATTCTATGATTTTAAATAATTTTATGTCATCAGCAAAAAATAAAAACTTTACGTTTTTCAAAATTTTACATATTTCATTTATAAATATGATAAACAGACGTGGACCGGGATGAGATCCCTGTGGGACACTGGATAGTACTAATATTTCAATTGACATAACTGCTTATTCAAGTGGCTAGAAAGTTACTTAACTAACTGTTAGTTAAGTAGCTTTCTAGCCACTTGAGAATGGATCCCACTATCCCAAAAGATTTAAGTTTGAGAACAAGTAGTTTATGATTGACCGA
>JARYHS010009187.1:0-21000 GCA_031002005.1 Vandiemenella viatica
AGAAAGAATGCAGAAGTCTATTAAAAAATTTATTTCATTATGAAACAAATTTATTCATATATTGAATCATAGCATGATGTCTGTTTACAAAAACAAAGCATCTATTTTTTGTATGAAGTATACATTCTTATATTAAAAAAATATTATTTGAAATATATAAATGTTAAATTTCTGAAATGCTAGATATTATACAATAATTGTTGTATGTACATTTGTTGATTATTAACGTCTCACATTTGACACCAAGTCTTCTGATAATGCAAGAACAATCTGAAAAATAAAGTAGTAATGGTATTTCAATATTTTGACACACACATATAACTCTATGGAATAGCAACAAATAAAATAAGTTAGATCAAATGAGGAATATTAATGTGTATTCAGTAGAGACTCCATTGTTGTAAAGGAGCTTTCCTCATGAAAAAGGAATTACAATTGATTTTTTGGAGGACTTTTTTTTTTAACATCTACATATTGTTGAATGTTAATGTCACTGAGGTATGGGAGTATGAAAAATCTCTGATCGTTATTAAAACTGAGAAAGTGTTTTGTCTATTGATCAGATAACTAAAGTTGTGTTATTTCTGAAACATATAGATATGGAACAAAAAATTAAATGATGAAGGATGCAAAAGAATAGAGGGAAGAATACTGTCATCCATATTAACAACACAAACTTGATCATATGTGGAAACTTAAAGGAAATAAATATTAATTGTTTACAATCAGCTGAAATAATTTCACTGGATAATCTGAGTAACAATAGGTTATTAGAAACTGTTGCTCTTTTTTTTTAAACTCTTATTTGAAAAAACAAGGTTGGGAAAAATTCTTCAGTATAAGAAGGAAAGAAGAATCAATAGCATAGGTCCGGAAATTGAAGCTTCGAATCAGCTTACAAAAGGAGACTGTGGGATTTCTGTCATTCATGCCAGGTTACTGTGAAACCTTCATTTTAACCTTTTAACAGTTCCACATAGAAGCTTGTCAAAGAAAATATTTCAGTATCAAGGAATACCTGCAGCAGAGCCTTTACATATCATAGTTTTTCTTTTTTTCCTGCAGCTTTCTTATTGTAAATATTAGGTCTACCATTGATCTCCCTGGGCTAGAGCCATACTGTTTTTATTTAACTCTTCTTTAGCCCTGTCACATGGTTTTTCTCAAGGATCTTATTATACACTTTGAAACAGTGGCACACACCAGCACAATTCCTCTATAGTTCTTAACATTTTTCATACTTACTTTCTTGAAGATAGGAACAATTAATCCTTTCTAGCAATCTTCTGGGGTTGTCCTTTGATATCTTTCTCATCATATGATACAACCATTGATTTCCTGCTACTCATGCTGCTCTCATCATTTCCACACTCATTTCATTACCCAGAGCTGCTTCTATTTCTTCCCAAGTTAGCTTTTTTTTTCTACCTCTCCTACATGGATTTTGTCCTTCCATTTCTGAGTACTGTCTCATCCTGCGTCCACTCAGGGTTCAGCAGAGCTTCAAAATACTTCCTCCAGATATTTTTTAGTTTTTATGTACCATTTATTTCCTTACCAATCTCATCCAACATATTGGGATTTTCACTCAGAGCCTTTCTCTTGCTTTTTTTCCATTTTGTGCAGTTCTTTCTTATTACCTATGCTATTTTCTTCCAACATTTCAGTCTATTTCTCCAGCAACTTCCTCCTTTCCTCTGCTACCATTCTTTGGGTTCATTCTTTTTCTTTATATATTCACCTCTTGTCTCTGGTTTCCTATGCTTAAACCATTCTCTAACTGCCCTGCTTTTCAACTCCAGTGCTTCTTTTACTCTATCATTGCACCAAGCAGTCTCTGTCAATCTCTTTTGTGTCACTATTCCTTGCAGACACTCTTTTTGCCACTGCAACAAACATTCTTTTAAATCTTTCCCAGTCCTCGTCCACTTTCTGCATTTCTCTGGCAGATATTTTGCTCCTTACAATTTTCTGGAAGTCTCTTCATTATTCCTCTCTTTTAGTTTCCATGCTTGTCTTTCAGATTTTCTGCTATCTGCCACAGTCCTTAGCTTATTAATAAGCAGAGATAATTAATACCTCTGATGAGCCCACCACCCTCCTCTTCAGTTCTCCATTAAATACCATCTAATTTAGTTTAATTCAATTATAATGAAGCATACATTGCAGTGACCATTTCCCTAAAAACCTGTTTCCCCCTTTTTTGTACTCATCTAATTTTGCCTGTGTGAATTTTAAATTGTTAGTGATCACTTCCACTGGTAATTTATTCCAATTCCTGACTCCTTTACATATGAAAGAAAATTTTAACACTCACTTATTCCTGAAATCAAGTGCCAGCTTGGAGTTGTGGTCAGTTTTTCCCTTTAATGCACCATTCTTATTTGTATAACAATATCTTTCCATGCCTCATCACCAGTATATGCCTTGTACACTGCCACCACTCTGTTCATCCTCCTTTATAATATCAGTTACTAATTGTGTCCTGCAGTAATTTCCAGAAACAAATTTAGACCCCATTCTTTGCATCCCTCCACTTCTATTAGTTCATTTCCTCTGCAAATCATTTCTGTACCATGTTACTTGTGGCTCTCTTGCTTTTTATACCATGAATTTCTTATTTTTAAACCCATTTCTCTTGAGTAAATCCAGTATTCTTTTAGCTTCTTGTTTTCTGCTAACCCATTTTTCTGTCCCCAATATTTTATCACACTGCTGCTTTTCTATATGTATATGGGCATTCAGGTTTACCATAATTATAACATTTTGGCCATTCAACTGCCTCTGCAGCTCTTCTTCAAACTCCTCTTTATCTTGTGTTGAGCAACCTATTTGTAGGGTGTATATTTACAGTATCTCCAGTCTTCATCATCTTATCACTTATCTCTTTTACGTCCTCCTTTAGTCCTACTCTCACAACTATCCCTATTCAATTCCTCCTCTCTTACTCATTTCATACCAGTATAGTTGAAAACCTTTCCTCAAGTAACTTCTCCCTTGTCCTTTCCACTTTGTCTCTCCCATCTCCTAGACATCCAATTTTTTTCTTTCCATCATACCCATAATTTCTTCCATTTTTCCCTGTCAGTGTTAATATATTTAGAGATCCAATTTGTAAACTATTTCCAAATCCACTTCATTTATCGTTAGATTCATCCTTCTGAAAGTTAGTTCAACCTACTACTGAATTGCTAAGCCTGTTGTAGTTTAACCAAAACACTGTAAGCCAGCATTTTTCAGGGTTCCTGTAAAGTTTTCATATTTACTGTAGTGATCCCAGGATGCTCACAGTTCGCACTGTACCTCACTCCCACAGGCAGTCCCCTACTTCTTGCCATTGCCTTTCTCCCACCTTACGGAGCAAGAATTGGACTTTAGGAGACCTTATAAACATATTTTTATTTATGAGATATAATTTCACAATTTGTTGTTACCACAATTTATGATTAGATGCATTACCTGTACCACTCTGAGAAACACGTGTGTAATTTTTAAGTGTGATTTGTGGATGAAATTGTTGTTTCACATGAATATTTAGTGGCAGAATGTACTCAAGAAAAGAAATAAGGCGAAAGCATTCTGTTATAATTTTTTTTGAAAGAACTAACCAGAAGAAGTATGCCTTTATCAGCTGCTACAGCATAATGAAAGGCCTTTGGAACGTGGAGCTCGGAGTTCTAACCATTGTTCCTGTTAGGAACATACATCTCTGCTGGCAGCATATCCACTAATTGGGAAGAGTGCGAACCAGAAGGAGACTCAGGTACTGCAACATATATGAAAATTAACAGAGAGTTTAATAGCATTTCGTATGGAACAAACAGTGTTGACCAACAGATGGCATTCTGTGTATGTGTGTGTGTGTGTGTGTGGTGTGTGTGTGTGTTTGTGTTTGTGTGTTACAGAATTATTCTGCATATCCTCTTTTATTTCACCTGGATACTCCCGGTAAGTTTAGTTGAGCAAAATGAAATATGTGGCATGATGAACTCTATCATGTAAGTTAAAGGTCACAGTGTTTCAATGGCTCCTACCGTTTACCATAGGATTCACGGAGGTCGAGCTTCGCATTCCCATTGCAACTGTTGACACTAGAATGGATATGACGGTGTCAGGGCCATGCTCCGGCCATTCTTTATCTTCCCATGGTGATTCCGCCATGGTACTGAATGG
The DNA here is from genome assembly GCA_031002005.1 of Vandiemenella viatica. Lineage (NCBI taxonomy): Eukaryota > Metazoa > Arthropoda > Insecta > Orthoptera > Morabidae > Vandiemenella > Vandiemenella viatica. Next base: position 4,174 of record JARYHS010009187.1, read on the forward strand.
ATAGCAGGCTGAGTAGGCCTGGGAAACCGTTTCGGACATTCAGCTTTGAGGAAAAATCCTTGGCTTCGTCGTGGATTGAACCTCAGTCATCCAGGCCACAGTCAGACACTCTACCACCTGAGCTACATGGCCGCCACTCTCTCATGTAACTGAGATATAATCTGAAATATGTGTATTTGTATTTTTCTTATATTTTATGTAATTTCCATTGCAACCCACTCCATAAAGAGGTCCATGGTAATTTAATAATTTATCACATTTTAAAAAAGATCTTAGGAACCACCATGATATTCATATGTCTACAGAAATTGTTTTTTTTTTTTTTTTTTTTTTTTTTTTATATATATATATATATATATATATAGGTAACAATGAAAGGAAAGAAATGCCGCGAGGCAATATTTACATGGAAAAGAAAGGGAAAATACACCCAACACTCACCAAAGCTGAAGGGAGGAGGGCAGCAGCAACACAGCACAACACACAAACAAATAAAAAACAATATTTCGGGTGAAGAATCCCCTTTATCAAGTTAACAGATAGGTGGCTGGTCTTGCGCAAGACTTGCGCAGGACGCAGCCACTCATAGAACGCAACAGACCGTCGGAGGTGGTGGGGGCAGCAACGATAATATAACCGCGAGTATACAAAAGATTGAAGGGTCAAAAAAAAATATATATATATTAGTTATTAAAAAAATATATATAAAGAAAAAATATAATTGAAAATTAAAAAAAAATATAAAAAAAAAAAAAAAAAAAAAAAAAAAAAAAATATATAAAAAAAAATAAAAAAAAATATGAAACTATTGAACTATTGTACTGGCCAGTGGTGGGTGTATAGGGTGAGGATGGAAGATGTTAACGGAAATTAAGGCCTGGGGGATGTCTGGTTTGAAGGATGTGTTGATATGCCAATTCCCACCTGCGGAGTTCAGATTGGGAGGTAGTGTCTGGAAGTACTCTAATGGCTCTTACTGTGAAGCAGTTATTAAGGTCACGGGTGTTGTGAGTACTGGCATGGTGAGCAATGGGGAGGTCCAGGTTTTGGGAGTAAACTGTCTGTCTGTGACCATTCATTCTGATGGATAATGAGTTTGAGGTCAGGCCAATGTAGGAACTTGGACAGTGGAGGCAGGTGAGCTGGTAAATGAGATGGGTGGTTGTACAGGTGGCATGACCTATTATGGGGTAGGTTTCACCAGTTGTAGGATTGCTATAGGTAGTGGTAGGTGGATGCATACCGCAAGTTTTGCAACGGGGTCTCTTACAAGGGAAGGATCCAAACGGTGGTTTAGGAGCATCAGAGGCTTGATATTTATGTACAAGAATGTTTTTTAGATTAGGCGGTCTGCTGAAGGTGACTCGGGGTGTGGTGGGAAGGATAGATGGAAGAATGCGGCGCATTTCAGGAAAGGATCTAAGAAAGTCATAGCCCAGACGAAGAATTTTGTTTAGGGATTCCAGGCCAGGGAAAAACTGGGTGAGAAAAACAGGGTTCTGATTGGCTTTAGGTTGTTTGTGTCGGTGTGGAGGACTGTCCCTGACCCTTGATACTTGTTTTTGAATTAGTTCTGGAGGATAATTGCGTTTTATGAGTGCCTGGGTCAGATTGTTGGTGTAGAGGGTAAAGGACTCGTGATCAGAGCATATCCGTTTGCCCCGAATGGCTAGGCTGTATGGAATGGAACGTTTTATGTGATATGGATGGCAGCTATCAAAATGGAGATATTGTTGTAGGTTAGTGGGTTTTATGTGGACAGAGGTGTGTAAGTGACCATTCCGTACAGAGATGTCTACATCCAGAAAAGTGATGTCAGTCTGAGAGTAGCACCAGGTGAAATTTAAGGAGGAGAAGTTATCCAGTGAGTGCAAGAAGTCAAGAAGGAGGTTTTCACCGTGGGTCCAGATCATAAATATGTCATCTATATACCTGAACCACACGGTGGGTTGTAGGGTAACCTGTTGAAGAAAACGTTCCTCTAGTCTGCCCATGAAAAGGATGGCATATGAAGGTGCCATGCGAGTGCCCATAGCAGTGCCTCGAATCTGATGGTAAATCTGAGACTGGAAGGAAAAGAAATTTTTGGTCAGGATGAATTGAGCCAAAGAAGTGAGGAAATGAGTGGTAGGGAAGGTGTGCGGGGGGCGACTGTCGAGGTAATGTTCCATGGCACTTAGGCCCTGGCCATGAGGGATGTTGGTGTATAGCGATGATACATCAATAGTGACCAGGAAGCAATCTTTAGGTAGGGGTGTAGGGACTGTTGACAAACGCTCTAAAAAGTGGGGGGGTATCTCTGACATAGGATGGAAGGGCCTGGACGAAAGGTTGTAGGTGCTGGTCAACGAATGCAGAAATGCGTTCTGTGGGAGACCCAAAGGCAGCAACTATAGGACGTCCAGGATTGCCCGCCTTATGTATCTTGGGCAGAAGATACAGGGTGGGGGTTCGGGGGGTCTTAGGAGTCAAAAGGTAAATGGAATGGTGTGAAAGACCCTGTAAGGGACCTTGGAGACTGAGGAAAGAGCGGATTTCTGTGCAGATTGAATCAGTGGGGTCAGTGGTATGAGGTAAGTAAGTGGAGGTGTCAGAGAGCTGCCTGAGGGCTTCAGCTGTGTAGTCGCTTCGATCCATGACCACAGTGGTCGAGCCCTTGTCAGCTGGGAGGATTATGATGTTTTTATTGTTGGAGAGTTTACTCATTGCCCGCATTTCAGTACGGGTCAGGTTGCTGGAGTGGGGGATTGAATTTAGGAAGGAAGGTGATGAGAGGGTTGACATGAGGAATTCCTGGAATAGGAGAAGGGGATGGTTTTGAGGGAGGGGAGGTGGATCTAGCTGGGATGGAGGTAGGAATTGATGGAGGCTGGGTTCCAGGTTATCACATCGGCTGTCTCCCCTGCCTGTAGTATTGAAATAATACCGCCAGTTGAGTGTGCGGCAAAATGAAAGGGAGTCCTTAATAAGAGTAATCCGATCGAATTTAGGGGTGGGGGAGAAAGTAAGACCCTTTGAAAGTACTGATAGTTCAGCTTCGGAGAGGGGGGTGGAAGAAAGATTCACAATAGGGATTTTTGATTTCTCCAGTGGTGGGGAATGGGTAGGGGCGGGAGTGAGGGGAGTGGGTGGCAGAGGTGCTGGATGGGGAAAGTTGAGAATATGAGAAATACATGGCTTAGTGGCGATAAGTGGTGGAGGGGTAATGTGTTGCCTGTAATCGGAGTTGGGGAGGTGAAGGCCCAAAACAAAATAGCTCTTGCAGAGGGAAGAGAGCTTTGAAAGATGTTTCTGTGCTTGTTTGGTTAACAAATGGTTGCAATGGTTAAGGATGTTATGTAAATAATGAATGCAACCAGGGAATGCAAGGAGAAGGATTTTGTGTAAGGAAATTAGGTGGGATGAGTGTTGTTGGGCTTTTATGATATACTGTTGGAGAACTAGGTGAGTAAGTGCCAGGGACTGTTGGAAGCGGAATGAGTGGAGTGTAGGATGAAGTTGCGGGGGGCATCCAGAAATAGGAAGTTTTATGGTAAGGCCATTTGGTGGTATGTTAAGAGAAAGGCAGGATTGAAGGAATAAAATATGAGACCTCAGTTTAGCAAGATGAGTAGCATGGTGCTTATACTGGGAAAGGTAACTCTGAAATAGACACATGATGAATGAGGGGAAAAAAAAAAAAAAAAAAATTTTAGTGTGAGCGAAATAGATGACAAAAATGTGAACAAACAGCTGAGTTTGGCGGTCAGAACGGCGGGAAGGAGATACGTATATAAAAAGTAGATAGTTATTGCTATGAAATATACGTGATTAAAAAAAAAAAAAAAAAAAAAAAAAAAAAAAAAAAAAAAAAAAGTTTATATGTCGTAAAGGAAATAAAAACAAATGAGGTCGGTAAAACGGAGCAGAAAAATGATGTAACGTTATTGGGCTGAATATTGGTCACAGGCGGGAGAAAGAATTAAATATGTCAAACAAAAAAAGGAAGAGGCAAAAAAGTGAATATGGAAACACGGAAAATAGTTTTTGTGCTCACCGAACGCCGAGTAGTAAAAAACGGCCGGAAGTGAAAGGTTATGCAAGGCCGGCTGTGGCTATGGACAACTCGTCAGTTAAATATATAAAGGATAAGAGACGAAAAACAGTATATATATCGTAAAAGGAACACAGAAAATGAAATAGGAAGAAACAAAACCAAATAAAATAAAATACGAAAGTAGTGCGGAAAATCGGCACGGCAATATGTTAAACTATTGGATTAGATATTAATAATAATAAAAATCGATTTCGTAAGTAAAATAACAAAGAAAGAGCCAAAGAAGCGGGAATTGCAAACGCCGACAGTAGTTTTGATGCTAATAAACGAAATAAAAAAGCCAAAAGTGGAGGTTATGTTAGGACGGTGGTGGAGGATTATAAAAATATGAGATAGAAAAATTGGAAGGAACAACAAGTAATGAAGATGGGAAAGACGGGGAAAAAAAGGAAAAGAAAGAACACAGAGATAGTGACAAATAGGACAAACACAGAAGGGACGCCACGAGGCAACAATATAGGTAACAATGAAAGGAAAGAAATGCCGCGAGGCAATATTTACATGGAAAAGAAAGGGAAAATACACCCAACACTCACCAAAGCTGAAGGGAGGAGGGCAGCAGCAACACAGCACAACACACAAACAAATAAAAAACAATATTTCGGGTGAAGAATCCCCTTTATCAAGTTAACAGATAGGTGGCTGGTCTTGCGCAAGACTTGCGCAGGACGCAGCCACTCATAGAACGCAACAGACCGTCGGAGGTGGTGGGGGCAGCAACGATAATATAACCGCGAGTATACAAAAGATTGAAGGGTCAAAAAAAAATATATATATATATTAGTTATTAAAAAAATATATAAAGAAAAAATATAATTGAAAAAAAAAAATATAATTAAAAAAAAAAAAAAAAAAAAAAAAAAATATAAAAAAAAATAAAAAAAATATGAAACTATTGAACTATTGTACTGGCCAGTGGTGGGTGTATAGGGTGAGGATGGAAGATGTTAACGGAAATTAAGGCCTGGGGGATGTCTGGTTTGAAGGATGTGTTGATATGCCAATTCCCACCTGCGGAGTTCAGATTGGGAGGTAGTGTCTGGAAGTACTCTAATGGCTCTTACTGTGAAGCAGTTATTAAGGTCACGGGTGTTGTGAGTACTGGCATGGTGAGCAACGGGGAGGTCCAGGTTTTGGGAGTAAACTGTCTGTCTGTGACCATTCATTCTGATGGATAATGAGTTTGAGGTCAGGCCAATGTAGGAACTTGGACAGTGGAGGCAGGTGAGCTGGTAAATGAGATGGGTGGTTGTACAGGTGGCATGACCTATTATGGGGTAGGTTTCACCAGTTGTAGGATTGCTATAGGTAGTGGTAGGTGGATGCATACCGCAAGTTTTGCAACGGGGTCTCTTACAAGGGAAGGATCCAAACGGTGGTTTAGGAGCATCAGAGGCTTGATATTTATGTACAAGAATGTTTTTTAGATTAGGCGGTCTGCTGAAGGTGACTCGGGGTGTGGTGGGAAGGATAGATGGAAGAATGCGGCGCATTTCAGGAAAGGATCTAAGAAAGTCATAGCCCAGACGAAGAATTTTGTTTAGGGATTCCAGGCCAGGGAAAAACTGGGTGAGAAAAACAGGGTTCTGATTGGCTTTAGGTTGTTTGTGTCGGTGTGGAGGACTGTCCCTGACCCTTGATACTTGTTTTTGAATTAGTTCTGGAGGATAATTGCGTTTTATGAGTGCCTGGGTCAGATTGTTGGTGTAGAGGGTAAAGGACTCGTGATCAGAGCATATCCGTTTGCCCCGAATGGCTAGGCTGTATGGAATGGAACGTTTTATGTGATATGGATGGCAGCTATCAAAATGGAGATATTGTTGTAGGTTAGTGGGTTTTATGTGGACAGAGGTGTGTAAGTGACCATTCCGTACAGAGATGTCTACATCCAGAAAAGTGATGTCAGTCTGAGAGTAGCACCAGGTGAAATTTAAGGAGGAGAAGTTATCCAGTGAGTGCAAGAAGTCAAGAAGGAGGTTTTCACCGTGGGTCCAGATCATAAATATGTCATCTATATACCTGAACCACACGGTGGGTTGTAGGGTAACCTGTTGAAGAAAACGTTCCTCTAGTCTGCCCATGAAAAGGATGGCATATGAAGGTGCCATGCGAGTGCCCATAGCAGTGCCTCGAATCTGATGGTAAATCTGAGACTGGAAGGAAAAGAAATTTTTGGTCAGGATGAATTGAGCCAAAGAAGTGAGGAAATGAGTGGTAGGGAAGGTGTGCGGGGGGCGACTGTCGAGGTAATGTTCCATGGCACTTAGGCCCTGGCCATGAGGGATGTTGGTGTATAGCGATGATACATCAATAGTGACCAGGAAGCAATCTTTAGGTAGGGGTGTAGGGACTGTTGACAAACGCTCTAAAAAGTGGGGGGTCCCACAGAACGCATTTCTGCATTCGTTGACCAGCACCTACAACCTTTCGTCCAGGCCCTTCCATCCTATGTCAGAGATACCCCCCACTTTTTAGAGCGTTTGTCAACAGTCCCTACACCCCTACCTAAAGATTGCTTCCTGGTCACTATTGATGTATCATCGCTATACACCAACATCCCTCATGGCCAGGGCCTAAGTGCCATGGAACATTACCTCGACAGTCGCCCCCCGCACACCTTCCCTACCACTCATTTCCTCACTTCTTTGGCTCAATTCATCCTGACCAAAAATTTCTTTTCCTTCCAGTCTCAGATTTACCATCAGATTCGAGGCACTGCTATGGGCACTCGCATGGCACCTTCATATGCCATCCTTTTCATGGGCAGACTAGAGGAACGTTTTCTTCAACAGGTTACCCTACAACCCACCGTGTGGTTCAGGTATATAGATGACATATTTATGATCTGGACCCACGGTGAAAACCTCCTTCTTGACTTCTTGCACTCACTGGATAACTTCTCCTCCTTAAATTTCACCTGGTGCTACTCTCAGACTGACATCACTTTTCTGGATGTAGACATCTCTGTACGGAATGGTCACTTACACACCTCTGTCCACATAAAACCCACTAACCTACAACAATATCTCCATTTTGATAGCTGCCATCCATATCACATAAAACGTTCCATTCCATACAGCCTAGCCATTCGGGGCAAACGGATATGCTCTGATCACGAGTCCTTTACCCTCTACACCAACAATCTGACCCAGGCACTCATAAAACGCAATTATCCTCCAGAACTAATTCAAAAACAAGTATCAAGGGTCAGGGACAGTCCTCCACACCGACACAAACAACCTAAAGCCAATCAGAACCCTGTTTTTCTCACCCAGTTTTTCCCTGGCCTGGAATCCCTAAACAAAATTCTTCGTCTGGGCTATGACTTTCTTAGATCCTTTCCTGAAATGCGCCGCATTCTTCCATCTATCCTTCCCACCACACCCCGAGTCACCTTCAGCAGACCGCCTAATCTAAAAAACATTCTTGTACATAAATATCAAGCCTCTGATGCTCCTAAACCACCGTTTGGATCCTTCCCTTGTAAGAGACCCCGTTGCAAAACTTGCGGTATGCATCCACCTACCACTACCTATAGCAATCCTACAACTGGTGAAACCTACCCCATAATAGGTCATGCCACCTGTACAACCACCCATCTCATTTACCAGCTCACCTGCCTCCACTGTCCAAGTTCCTACATTGGCCTGACCTCAAACTCATTATCCATCAGAATGAATGGTCACAGACAGACAGTTTACTCCCAAAACCTGGACCTCCCCGTTGCTCACCATGCCAGTACTCACAACACCCGTGACCTTAATAACTGCTTCACAGTAAGAGCCATTAGAGTACTTCCAGACACTACCTCCCAATCTGAACTCCGCAGGTGGGAATTGGCATATCAACACATCCTTCAAACCAGACATCCCCCAGGCCTTAATTTCCGTTAACATCTTCCATCCTCACCCTATACACCCACCACTGGCCAGTACAATAGTTCAATAGTTTCATATTTTTTTTTATTTTTTTTATATTTTTTTTTTTTTTTTTTTTTTTTTTTCCAATTATATTTTTTTTTTTTCAATTATATTTTTTCTTTATATATTTTTTTAATAACTAATATATATATATATTTTTTTTTGACCCTTTCAATCTTTTGTATACTCGCGGTTATATTATCGTTGCTGCCCCCCACCACCTCCGACGGTCTGTTGCGTTCTATGAGTGGCTGCGTCCTGCGCAAGTCTTGCGCAAGACCAGCCACCTATCTGTTAACTTGATAAAGGGGATTTTCACCCGAAATATTGTTTTTTATTTGTTTGTGTGTTGTGCTGTGTTGCTGCTGCCCTCCTCCCTTCAGCTTTGGTGAGTGTTGGGTGTATTTTCCCTTTCTTTTCCATGTAAATATTGCCTCGCGGCATTTCTTTCCTTTCATTGTTACCTATATTGTTGCCTCGTGGCGTCCCTTCTGTGTTTGTCCTATTTGTCACTATCTCTGTGTTCTTTCTTTTCCTTTTTTTCCCCGTCTTTCCCATCTTCATTACTTGTTGTTCCTTCCAATTTTTCTATCTCATATTTTTATAATCCTCCACCACCGTCCTAACATAACCTCCACTTTTGGCTTTTTTATTTCGTTTATTAGCATCAAAACTACTGTCGGCGTTTGCAATTCCCGCTTCTTTGGCTCTTTCTTTGTTATTTTACTTACGAAATCGATTTTTATTATTATTAATATCTAATCCAATAGTTTAACATATTGCCGTGCCGATTTTCCGCACTACTTTCGTATTTTATTTTATTTGGTTTTGTTTCTTCCTATTTCATTTTCTGTGTTCCTTTTACGATATATATACTGTTTTTCGTCTCTTATCCTTTATATATTTAACTGACGAGTTGTCCATAGCCACAGCCGGCCTTGCATAACCTTTCACTTCCGGCCGTTTTTTACTACTCGGCGTTCGGTGAGCACAAAAACTATTTTCCGTGTTTCCATATTCACTTTTTTGCCTCTTCCTTTTTTTGTTTGACATATTTAATTCTTTCTCCCGCCTGTGACCAATATTCAGCCCAATAACGTTACATCATTTTTCTGCTCCGTTTTACCGACCTCATTTGTTTTTATTTCCTTTACGACATATAAACTTTTTTTTTTTTTTTTTTTTTTTTTTTTTTTTTTTTTAATCACGTATATTTCATAGCAATAACTATCTACTTTTTATATACGTATCTCCTTCCCGCCGTTCTGACCGCCAAACTCAGCTGTTTGTTCACATTTTTGTCATCTATTTCGCTCACACTAAAATTTTTTTTTTTTTTTTTTTCCCCTCATTCATCATGTGTCTATTTCAGAGTTACCTTTCCCAGTATAAGCACCATGCTACTCATCTTGCTAAACTGAGGTCTCATATTTTATTCCTTCAATCCTGCCTTTCTCTTAACATACCACCAAATGGCCTTACCATAAAACTTCCTATTTCTGGATGCCCCCCGCAACTTCATCCTACACTCCACTCATTCCGCTTCCAACAGTCCCTGGCACTTACTCACCTAGTTCTCCAACAGTATATCATAAAAGCCCAACAACACTCATCCCACCTAATTTCCTTACACAAAATCCTTCTCCTTGCATTCCCTGGTTGCATTCATTATTTACATAACATCCTTAACCATTGCAACCATTTGTTAACCAAACAAGCACAGAAACATCTTTCAAAGCTCTCTTCCCTCTGCAAGAGCTATTTTGTTTTGGGCCTTCACCTCCCCAACTCCGATTACAGGCAACACATTACCCCTCCACCACTTATCGCCACTAAGCCATGTATTTCTCATATTCTCAACTTTCCCCATCCAGCACCTCTGCCACCCACTCCCCTCACTCCCGCCCCTACCCATTCCCCACCACTGGAGAAATCAAAAATCCCTATTGTGAATCTTTCTTCCACCCCCCTCTCCGAAGCTGAACTATCAGTACTTTCAAAGGGTCTTACTTTCTCCCCCACCCCTAAATTCGATCGGATTACTCTTATTAAGGACTCCCTTTCATTTTGCCGCACACTCAAACTGGCGGTATTATTTCAATACTACAGGCAGGGGAGACAGCCGATGTGATAACCTGGGAACCCAGCCTCCATCAATTCCTACCTCCATCCCAGCTAGATCCACCTCCCCTCCCTCAAAACCATCCCCTTCTCCTATTCCAGGAATTCCTCATGTCAACCCTCTCATCACCTTCCTTCCTAATTCAATCCCCCACTCCAGCAACCTGACCCGTACTGAAATGCGGGCAATGAGTAAACTCTCCAACAATAAAAACATCATAATCCTCCCAGCTGACAAGGGCTCGACCACTGTGGTCATGGATCGAAGCGACTACACAGCTGAAGCCCTCAGGCAGCTCTCTGACACCTCCACTTACTTACCTCATACCACTGACCCCACTGATTCAATCTGCACAGAAATCCGCTCTTTTCCTCAGTCTCCAAGGTCCCTTACAGGGTCTTTCACACCATTCCATTTACCTTTTGACTCCTAAGACCCCCCGAACCCCCACCCTGTATCTTCTGCCCAAGATACATAAGGCGGGCAATCCTGGACGTCCTATAGTTTGCTGCCTTTGGGTCTCCCACAGAACGCATTTCTGCATTCGTTGACCAGCACCTACAACCTTTCGTCCAGGCCCTTCCATCCTATGTCAGAGATACCCCCCACTTTTTAGAGCGTTTGTCAACAGTCCCTACACCCCTACCTAAAGATTGCTTCCTGGTCACTATTGATGTATCATCGCTATACACCAACATCCCTCATGGCCAGGGCCTAAGTGCCATGGAACATTACCTCGACAGTCGCCCCCCGCACACCTTCCCTACCACTCATTTCCTCACTTCTTTGGCTCAATTCATCCTGACCAAAAATTTCTTTTCCTTCCAGTCTCAGATTTACCATCAGATTCGAGGCACTGCTATGGCACTCGCATGGCACCTTCATATGCCATCCTTTTCATGGGCAGACTAGAGGAACGTTTTCTTCAACAGGTTACCCTACAACCCACCGTGTGGTTCAGGTATATAGATGACATATTTATGATCTGGACCCACGGTGAAAACCTCCTTCTTGACTTCTTGCACTCACTGAATAACTTCTCCTCCTTAAATTTCACCTGGTGCTACTCTCAGACTGACATCACTTTTCTGGATGTAGACATCTCTGTACGGAATGGTCACTTACACACCTCTGTCCACATAAAACCCACTAACCTACAACAATATCTCCATTTTGATAGCTGCCATCCATATCACAAAACGTTCCATTCCATACAGCCTAGCCATTCGGGGCAAACGCATATGCTCTGATCACGAGTCCTTTACCCTCTACACCAACAATCTGACCCAGGCACTCATAAACCGCAATTATCCTCCAGAACTAATTCAAAAACAAGTATCAAGGGTCAGGGACAGTCCTCCACACCGACACAAACAACCTAAAGCCAATCAGAACCCTGTTTTTCTCACCCAGTTTTTCCCTGGCCTGGAATCCCTAAACAAAATTCTTCGTCTGGGCTATGACTTTCTTAGATCCTTTCCTGAAATGCGCCGCATTCTTCCATCTATCCTTCCCACCACACCCCGAGTCACCTTCAGCAGACCGCCTAATCTAAAAAACATTCTTGTACATAAATATCAGCCTCTGATGCTCCTAAACCACCGTTTGGATCCTTCCCTTGTAAGAGACCCGTTGCAAAACTTGCGGTATGCATCCACCTACCACTACCTATAGCAATCCTACAACTGGTGAAACCTACCCCATAATAGGTCATGCCACCTGTACAACCACCCATCTCATTTACCAGCTCACCTGCCTCCACTGTCCAAGTTCCTACATTGGCCTGACCTCAAACTCATTATCCATCAGAATGAATGGTCACAGACAGACAGTTTACTCCCAAAACCTGGACCTCCCCGTTGCTCACCATGCCAGTACTCACAACACCCGTGACCTTAATAACTTCTTCACAGTAAGAGCCATTAGAGTACTTCCAGACACTACCTCCCAATCTGAACTCCGCAGGTGGGAATTGGCATATCAACACATCCTTCAAACCAGACATCCCCCAGGCCTTAATTTCCGTTAACATCTTCCATCCTCACCCTATACACCCACCACTGGCCAGTACAATAGTTCAATAGTTTCATATTTTTTTTTATTTTTTTTTATATTTTTTTTTTTTTTTTTTTAATTTTTATTTTTTTTTTCAATTATATTTTTTCTTTATATATTTTTTTTAATAACTAATATATATATATTTTTTTTTTGACCCTTCAATCTTTTGTATACTCGCGGTTATATTATCGTTGCTGCCCCCACCACCTCCGACGGTCTGTTGCGTTCTATGAGTGGCTGCGTCCTGCGCAAGTCTTGCGCAAGACCAGCCACCTATCTGTTAACTTGATAAAGGGGATTCTTCACCCGAAATACTGTTTTTTATTTGTTTGTGTGTTGTGCTGTGTTGCTGCTGCCCTCCTCCCTTCAGCTTTGGTGAGTGTTGGGTGTATTTTCCCTTTCTTTTCCATGTAAATATTGCCTCGCGGCATTTCTTTCCTTTCATTGTTACCTATATATATATATATATATATATAAAAAAAAAAAAAAAAAAAAAAAAAAAAAACCAAATTTCTGTAGAACATATGAATATCATGGTGGTTCCTAAGATCTTTTTTAAAATGTGATAAATTATTAAATTACCATGGACCTCTTTATGGAGTGGGTTGCAATGGAAATTACATAAAATATAAGAAAAATACAAATACACATATTTCAGATTATATCTCAGTTACATGAGAGAGTGGCGGCCATGTAGCTCAGGTGGTAGAGTGTCTGACTGTGGCCTGGATGACTGAGGTTCAATCCACGACGAAGCCAAGGATTTTTCCTCAAAGCTGAATGTCCGAAACGGTTTCCCAGGCCTACTCAGCCTGCTATCCATTCAGTACCATGGCGGAATCACCATGGGAAGATAAAGAATGGCCGGAGCATGGCCCTGACACCGTCATATCCATTCTAGTGTCAACAGTTGCAATGGGAATGCGAAGCTCGACCTCCGTGAATCCTATGGTAAACGGTAGGAGCCATTGAAACACTGTGACCTTTAACTTACATGATAGAGTTCATCATGCCACATATTTCATTTTGCTCAACTAAACTTACCGGGAGTATCCAGGTGAAATAAAAGAGGATATGCAGAATAATTCTGTAACACACAAACACAAACACACACACACACACACACACACACACACACATACACAGAATGCCATCTGTTGGTCAACACTGTTTGTTCCATACGAAATGCTATTAAACTCTCTGTTAATTTTCATATATGTTGCAGTACCTGAGTCTCCTTCTGGTTCGCACTCTTCCCAATTAGTGGATATGCTGCCAGCAGAGATGTATGTTCCTAACCAGGAACAATGGTTAGAACTCCGAGCTCCACGTTCCAAAGGCCTTTCATTATGCTGTAGCAGCTGATAAAGGCATACTTCTTCTGGTTAGTTCTTTCAAAAAAAATTATAACAGAATGCTTTCGCCTTATTTCTTTTTCTTGAGTACATTCTGCCACTAAATATTCATGTGAAACAACAATTTCATCACAAATCACACTTAAAAATTACACACGTGTTTCTCAGAGTGGTACAGGTAATGCATCTAATCATAAATTGTGGTAACAACAAATTGTGAAATTATATCTCATAAATAAAAATATGTTTATAAGGTCTCCTAAAGTCCAATTCTTGCTCCGTAAGGTGGGAGAAAGGCAATGGCAAGAAGTAGGGGACTGCCTGTGGGAGTAGGTACAGTGCGAACTGTGAGCATCCTGGGATCACTACAGTAAATATGAAAACTTTACAGGAACCCTGAAAAATGCTGGCTTACAGTGTTTTGGTTAAACTACAACAGGCTTAGCAATTCAGTAGTAGGTTGAACTAACTTTCAGAAGGATGAATCTAACGATAAATGAAGTGGATTTGGAAATAGTTTACAAATTGGATCTCTAAATATATTAACACTGACAGGGAAAAATGGAAGAAATTATGGGTATGATGGAAAGAAAAAAATTGGATGTCTAGGAGATGGGAGAGACAAAGTGGAAAGGACAAGGGAGAAGTTACTTGAGGAAAGGTTTTCAACTATACTGGTATGAAATGAGTAAGAGAGAGGAATTGAATAGGGATAGTTGTGAGAGTAGGACTAAAGGAGGACGTAAAAGAGATAAGTGATAAGATGATGAAGACTGGAGATACTGTAAATATACACCCTACAAATAGGTTGCTCAACACAAGATAAAGAGGAGTTTGAAGAAGAGCTGCAGAGGCAGTTGAATGGCCAAAATGTTATAATTATGGTAAACCTGAATGCCCATATACATATAGAAAAGCAGCAGTGTGATAAAATATTGGGGACAGAAAAATGGGTTAGCAGAAAACAAGAAGCTAAAAGAATACTGGATTTACTCAAGAGAAATGGGTTTAAAAATAAGAAATTCATGGTATAAAAAGCAAGAGAGCCACAAAGTAACATGGTACAGAAATGATTGCAGAGGAAATGAACTAATAGAAGTGGAGGGATGCAAAGAATGGGGTCTAAATTTGTTTCTGGAAATTACTGCAGGACACAATTAGTAACTGATATTATAAAGGAGGATGAACAGAGTGGTGGCAGTGTACAAGGCATATACTGGTGATGAGGCATGGAAAGATATTGTTATACAAATTAAGAATGGTGCATTAAAGGGAAAAACTGACCACAACTCCAAGCTGGCACTTGATTTCAGGAATAAGTGAGTGTTAAAATTTTCTTTCATATGTAAAGGAGTCAGGAATTGGAATAAATTACCAGTGGAAGTGATCACTAACAATTTAAAATTCACACAGGGCAAAATTAGATGAGTACAAAAAAGGGGGAAACAGGTTTTTAGGGAAATGGTCACTGCAATGTATGCTTCATTATAATTGAATTAAACTAAATTAGATGGTATTTAATGGAGAACTGAAGAGGAGGGTGGTGGGCTCATCAGAGGTATTAATTATCTCTGCTTATTAATAAGCTAAGGACTGTGGCAGATAGCAGAAAATCTGAAAGACAAGCATGGAAACTAAAAGAGAGGAATAATGAAGAGACTTCCAGAAAATTGTAAGGAGCAAAATATCTGCCAGAGAAATGCAGAAAGTGGACGAGGACTGGGAAAGATTTAAAAGAATGTTTGTTGCAGTGGCAAAAAGAGTGTCTGCAAGGAATAGTGACACAAAAGAGATTGACAGAGACTGCTTGGTGCAATGATAGAGTAAAAGAAGCACTGGAGTTGAAAAGCAGGGCAGTTAGAGAATGGTTTAAGCATAGGAAACCAGAGACAAGAGGTGAATATATAAAGAAAAAGAATGAACCCAAAGAATGGTAGCAGAGGAAAGGAGGAAGTTGCTGGAGAAATAGACTGAAATGTTGGAAGAAAATAGCATAGGTAATAAGAAAGAACTGCACAAAATGGAAAAAAAGCAAGAGAAAGGCTCTGAGTGAAAATCCCAATATGTTGGATGAGATTGGTAAGGAAATAAATGGTACATAAAAACTAAAAAATATCTGGAGGAAGTATTTTGAAGCTCTGCTGAACCCTGAGTGGACGCAGGATGAGACAGTACTCAGAAATGGAAGGACAAAATCCATGTAGGAGAGGTAGAAAAAAAAGCTAACTTGGGAAGAAATAGAAGCAGCTCTGGGTAAATGAAATGAGTGTGGAAATGATGAGAGCAGCATGAGTAGCAGGAAATCAATGGTTGTATCATATGATGAGAAAGATATCAAAGGACAACCCCAGAAGATTGCTAGAAAGGATTAATTGTTCCTATCTTCAAGAAAGTAAGTATGAAAAATGTTAAGAACTATAGAGGAATTGTGCTGGTGTGTGCCACTGTTCAAAGTGTATAATAAGATCCTTGAGAAAAACCATGTGACAGGGTAAAGAAGAGTTAAATAAAAATAGTATGGCTCTAGCCCAGGGAGATCAATGGTAGACCTAATATTTACAATAAGAAAGCTGCAGGAAAAAAAGAAAAACTATGGTATGTAAAGGCTCTGCTGCAGGTATTCCTTGATACTGAAATATTGTCTTTTTGACAAGCTATCTATGTGGAACTGTTAAAAGGTTAAAATGAAGGTTTCACAGTAACCTGGCATGAATGACACGAAATCCCACAGTCTCCTTTTGTAAGCTGATTCGAAGCTTCAATTTCCGGAGCCTATGCTATTGATTCTTCTTTCCTTCTTATACTGAAGAATTTTTCCCAACCTCTGTTTTTTCAAATAAGAGTTTAAAAAAGAAAAGAGCAACAGTTTCTAATAACCTATTGTTACTCAGATTATCCAGTGAAATTATTTCAGCTGATTGTAAACAATTAATATTTATTTCCTTTAAGTTTCCACATATGATCAAGTTTGTGTTGTTAATATGGATGACAGTATTCTTCCCTCTATTCTTTTGCATCCTTCATCATTTAATTTTTTGTTCCATATCTATATGTTTCAGAAATAACACAACTTTAGTTATCTGATCATAGACAAAACACTTTCTCAGTTTTAATAACGATCAGAGATTTTTCATACTCCCATACCTCAGTGACATTAACATTCAACAATATGTAGATGTTAAAAAAAAAGTCCTCCAAAAAATCAATTGTAATTCCTTTTTCATGAGGAAAGCTCCTTTACAACAATGGAGTCTCTACTGAATACACATTAATATT
>JARYHS010009188.1:0-22916 GCA_031002005.1 Vandiemenella viatica
ATCAGAGCTGTACGGAGGATGATCTAGAGTTTCCCATCGAAAAGATGTGATGAGATCTTTGGTCTGATAGCCACATGTGGACGGGCATTATCATGCAGCAAAACGATGTCCTTGCTCAACTTGCCACGTCTTTTATTCTGGATTGAACGGCTCAGATTGTTCAATGTCTCACAATAAGCTGCTGCATTGATTGTCTCATTACTAGGCAGAAATTCCACAAGCACATGATTTTCCTGGCAGAAATCGTTTGCTTGAACTTCACATTTTTGGGTGAATCTGAATGCCGCAATTCCATGGACTGTTGCTTGATTTAGGTGTGACGTAGGCCACCCATGTCTCATCGCCCGTAACAATTTGGCTTAAGAAATCATCACCATCGTTGTGGTACCGCTCAAGGAAAGTCAATGCACTGCCTAAACGTTTGGTTTTGTGCACATCCGTTAACATTTTCGGTACCCAACATGAGCACAATTTTCGGTAATTAGTGATCGGTCACAATGCCATACGAAACACTACGAGAAACATTAGGAAAGTCATGACACAACGAGGAAATCGTAAAGCGTCTGTTTTCTCTCACCTTATTGTCCACTTTCTGCACCAAACTTTCATTAACGACCAAAGGACGCCCACTCCGTTGTTATCATGCACATTTGTGCGGCCATCTTTAAATGCTCTCACCCATTTTTTCACCATTCCATGACTCATAATGTTTTTCCGTAAACTGCAAAAATCTCACGATGAATATGATCGGTTTTAGGCCTTTAGCACAAAGAAATCTTATAACAGCCCGTACTTCACAGTCGGCGGGACTCACGATTATCGGAAGCATCTTAAACACTCAGCGAATAACGTAAACAAGGAAGAATTAGACTGTAATGCGTCAGTGCGTAGACAAGAGATGCAGGTACCCAGTGCGCATGCGAGGAACGCCGACCGTAGCGCTGCAGCCACGGTGAGACAAAACGGTACTTACTTAAAAAAAAATATGCCTCGTACCTCCCATGAAGCGAAATAGATGTCGATACTGTTTGCGGAATCATATGGATCAAGCTCAACGTAGCTAGGAAAAAATTTGTGATAGGCTCCTTCTATCGTCCACCAGATACAAGCGTAAATATTTCTGAGGCCTTGAGAAATAATATAAATAATGTAGCATGGCAATTTCCGGACCATACAATAATGCTAGGTGGTGACTTTAACTTGCCAGATATCGACTGGACTAATTACGTTCATGTTACTGGGGGCAGGGATAAAGCAGCTTGCGAAATCATTCTAGACCTCTTCTGAGTTTCTTGAGCAGCTCGTAACTGAACCAACGTGATGCCTCAACGGTAACGAAAATATTTTAGATATGGTTGTTACAAATATGCCTGAATTATTCACGGATATTTCTACCATTGCAGGAATAAATGATCACAAAGCTGTAATTGCTGCAGTAAAACTAAGAACCACGCTCAAAAAGCGAAAATAGAGGATCGTTTACAGATTCGAAAAGGCTTCAAAAGAGTGTTTTAGAGCGTATTTGGGGCATAATTACCATACCTTCTTAGTAGCAGGTGTCACCGTTGAAGAGAGGTGGCATCGATTATTACATATAGTCGGGGAAGGTATGAACTTGCATATACCGAAACGGACAATCAGGGAAGAGTACGATCTTCCATGGTACACACGGGAGGTTAAAAGGTTACTAAAAGCAAAGGAAGATACATGCACGATCAGAAAGGACGATGCATCGGACTGATTTAGATAAGTTAGAGGAGATAAGGGGAAAAAGTTAAGAATGCGATGCGTGAGGTCTTTAATGACTTTCGTGTCAATTCTCTCTCTGAGAGCCTCACTGAAAACCCTAAGAAAGTTTGGTCATATGTAAAAACAGTTAGTTGTGGGAACAATAAGCCAGTTCTAATAAAAGACGGACGGAAAGTCGAAGGCAGCCGCGACAAGGCTGCCGTATTTAACACTGAATTCAAAAATTATTTCACTCGCGAAAACGTGGAAAACATCCCCACTTTACCACATCGTGTGGAATTAGAGATGGATCCGATAGAAGTTGATAGCGTAGGTATTATAAAGCAATTAAAACTCCTGAGGTGGGGTAAAGGGCCGGGTCCCGATGGTATAACGGTAAGAGTATTTTCTGAATTCGCGGAGAATATTGAACCATTTCTGTCAGATATATTCCGTAAATCTTTAGAAGAGAAAAAAGTACCTTCTAGCTGGAAAATAGCCCAGGTAATTCCCGTTTTCAAGAAACGACATCGGAGAGATCCTAGGAATTATCGACCCATATCTCTAACATCTGTCTGCAGCAGAATTCTGGATCATGTCATATGCTAGTTTCTAGATGAGAACGAGTTACTTACACCGTGTCAACAGGGATTTCGGAAGAAGAGATCGTGTGAAACACAATTGGCCCTATTTTCCCATGAAGTAATGAAAGTTATCGATGCAGGTTCGCAAGTTGATGCAGTTTTCTTGGATTTTCAGAAAGCTTTTGATTCTGTGCCACAAGCCCGACTTTTAGCCTAAGATTCGAGCTTACGGTATTTCGGCTCAGATTTGCGAGTGGATACGGATTTTCTAACTGGTCGATGACAGTTGTCGTAGTTGACGGGGAAGCCTCTTCTAAGCCAAATGTTACTTCGGGCGTTCCTCAAGGGAGTGTAATAGGACCATTTCTTTTCTTAATACTTATAAACGATCTAGGTGACAACGTCAAATGCTAGTGCGATTGTTTGCCGGTGATGCAGTTATCTATAGGGAAATAAGGTGTTCCGACGAAAGCTTGAAATTTAGCGCGATTTGGATGCTATTTTCGATTGGTTTCGTAAATGGCAGCTTAAACTTAATTGCAAAAAGTGCAAGGCAATGCGGATAAGTTACAAAAAAGAATCAGTTTGTTCACAAGTACAAAATAAACAATTTAAGGGTAAGCAAATGAAAAATCTGCGACAGAGTTACTTTTGTTGCTTTAATTTATTTTGTGCATGACATGTTTTGAGAATTTATTCCCATTTTCAAACGCACTATAGGTAGTTTTACATGTTTTTATTTATAGAAATATGAGGAGTCGTTGTGTTTGTTTCTGCTGGACGTTTGTACAGTTTTCATGTGATTTCTGGAAAAAGAATTATGGGATGCTGTACTATGGTATAAAGACTATGTAATAAAACATGGATGGAAATTTTTCTTATCAATTACGTTTTTGAAGGTTTCTGACGAAAATGGCACCACAGAAACAGAAACACACACAAATACATCCTTAAATTACACAATCGTTATTGAATAATGTACACAGATTGAAAGTTTGTGTATTGTACACAAGGCATAGATTATTTAAAGAATTAACATTTATACAATTCAAAGATGATATGCTTGAATCCTAGACATAATATAAGATATTATTATTACATAGAAGAGATTTGGTATATGATTTAGAAATGTGCTTAGTATTAATAATAACATAAGATTTAGGATTTAGCGGATGATGTATGATTTATAATAAGGCATCAAAACATTTAAAGAAGATTACAGATTTACTTTCTAACTTTTTATTTACTGTTGTATCCTTAGATCTTTTATGATGTAAATAAATTTCGAATTCTTCCCAAGTCCATATGGTGGCTTTTATTTATGTGGTGGAGTACCTTCAAATCTTTGTTAATGTCATTGAAAGGGTGGCTGGTGTTGTGTATATGTGTGGCTATTGCTGATTTTGTGTGTTGTCCCTTTTTGAAGGCATTGAATGCTCTAGGTATCTTGTATGGAAATTTCTGCCAGTTTGGCCTATATAGAATTTTGAGCATAGGTTACATGTTATTTTATAAATGCCTGATTCTAGCATTGGGTCTGCGTTAGTGTTATTACTGTGTCTTAATTTTTGTTGTAATTTGTTTTTGGTTCTGAAACCTATTTTAATTTTGTGTGATTTAAGCACATTAGCAATTGTTTGGGATATTTTGCCTACATAAGAGATCCTGGAAATGAATTTTTCGGGTTGTTTTGCTTCTTTAATGAAATTGGTATTGTTATTTTTATTTATTTTCATTTCTATTTGTCTATCATCTGGCTAGGGTATTGATTAACTACAGCAATTTGTTTTATTATATCAAGCTCGTAATCATGGTTGGTTTTGTTTAAGGGGACATTATTGGCCCTGTGCACCATGGACCTATGGGCTGCGTGTTTATATGCATTGGGGTGGCGAGATGCTGATGGTATGGTGCAAACAGTCATAGTGAAGTAGTGATTATTGTTGAAGTTTGAGATGTATAGGTCCAAGAAATTTTTTTTTTTCTTTTTGAAATTCTGCTGTGAATTTATTTTATTTTTGGGTGTATGTTATTGAATATATTGAGAATATTTTTATATCATTTGTGATAACATGGATAAGCATTAGTATGTCGTCTATGTAACGTTTATAATATATGATCTTTTTGATGCATGGGTCAGGGTTGCTTAGAATTTTTTGTTCAATGTGTTTGATGTAGATGTCAGCTATTGTGCCAGAGATACTGGAGCCCATTGCAAGGCCATCAGGTTGCTGGAAGATTTTGCTATTGAAGGTGAAATAGTTGTACTTTAGAACCCACTGGAGCAAATTAATGAGTTCAACTATATCTGTTTGTGAGCATTTCTTGTGAATTATTAAATTATTTCTTATAACTTCTAGGGCTTCCTGTATGGGGACATTGGTATAAAAGTTAGTTATGTCAAAGGAAACAAGTTGAATGCCTATTGGGATATTTGTGTCTTTTAGTGTATTAACCAGTTCAGAGCTGCTTTTTTTCTGGAATGTACAGTTTCATTTTAATTTTTTTTCAACAGATCATCTAGCTTATTTGGGAATTAAGTTTTTCCCGGCGTATGAATGAAATAAACTTTTCTCGGGTTTTCTGCCGGATAATATTTTTATTTAAATCATTGTACAACGTTTCGGCAGCAACCTCCGCTGCCTTCATCAGGTACTGCGTCATATCGAAGCTCAAACAGTAACTGCCTCACGGACGACCCGGAACTTCCATAAGTAGCCTGCTACCGGGGAGAAATTTTCCGCTGCTCCGCCATTGGTCGCCGCTTCAATCGACCCCAGACGGGGTGGAACCGGATGGCCGCGGCTGACTGGCAAATGACAGCAATGATGATGATGATGGTGCATTACGTGGCTCCACGGAAGTCACAGCCGTACTCTACGCCATTGCTTGACAGGAAGCAATTAGTAAAAATGCATATCAAGACTCCACAGCGACGGTCACCCATCCAAGTGCTGACCCGGCTAAACGTTGCTTAACCAGCAGTAGCATCACGCTCAAAGCTTCTCCACGAGCGGCATTAATCAAGCTGGCCAATCACAGCGCCCGAACTCCTGATTGGCTCGGAAGCGGCGGATCAAACTTCCCATTGGTCGACACGTCAGTAACGTATCTAACACGATGTAATTTCAAATTTTGTACAATTGGCCCCTATGCTCGCTCAGGAAAAGGCCGGAGTCTCTGTTAGTGTCGTTGTTACTTACGATGATGCATTACGTGGCTCCACGGAAGTCATAGTCGTTCTCTACGCCATTGCTTAACAGGAGGCAATTGGTAAAAATGCATATCAAGACTCCACAGCGACGGTCACCCATCCAAGTGCTGACCAGACTAAACGTTGCTTAACCAGCAGTAGCATCACGCTCAAAGCTTCTCCACGAGCGGCATTAACCCAAACTGGCCAATCACAGCACACGATCTCCTGATTGGCTCGGAAGCGGCGGATCAGCATTCCCATTGGTCGACACTTCAAGACGGCGTACTCCCGGACGGTGTGTCCAACACGTTGTAATTTTAAATCTTGGACAATTGGCTCCATGCTTCGCTCAGGGAAAAGGCCGGAATCTCTGTTAATGTTGTTGTTACTTATTCTAATCTCCAGAGATTCTCTGATTACCGAATCCCAGAAGTATGATATTTGAGCCAAAACTTTAGTATTTTCAAAATTTATGTTATGAAAATTTTCCACAGCATGTTCGGCCAGTGCGGATTTTACCAATTGTAGCAACCGTAGATATCGTTGGTGCTCGATGCGGCGTTCCTCGATCGTTCTTATGGTTTGGCCAATGTACACTTTGCCGCATTCCAAAGGAATTGAATATACTCCCGGGCCTCGAAGGCTCAGGTCATCCTTTACCGTGCGTAGCATATCTCGTATCTTCGACGGTGGACGGAAGATACTCCTTACGTCATACCGGGCTAAAATTCTTCCGATTTTCGCGGAGGTATTGCCGGCATAAGGCAAAACAGCAACGGATTTAGGAGACCCTTCTTGTTCAGATGTCAGTCTTGGTTCTTGGAGGAGAAAGGCCTGTCTGATTTGTTCTTCTGTGTAGCCATTCTCTCTGAAAACCTGCCGTAGGTGTCTAAGTTCTTCTTGCAGGCTATCACTGTCCGAAATGGCTCGCGCACGATGTACCAGTGTTCTCAATACAGTTTTCCGCTGAGCTGGGTGGTGAAAACTGGTAGCCCCCAAATAGAGGTCCGTGTGGGTAGGTTTCCTATAGACACTATGCGCCAAAAGAACCATCTGGCTTGCGTTTAATAAGTACGTCCAATAACGGAAGCGCGCCGTCTCTCTCAACCTCCATGGTGTTAGGATGGATGGAATTCAGATGTTCCAAGAAATCATTGAGAGCCGCAGAGCCGTGTGGCCAAATAACAAACGTGTCATCCACATAGCGGAAGAAACATTTCGGTTTTAATGGAGCAGTGTCCAAAGCCCTTTCTTCAAAATCTTCCATATATAAATTGGCTACCACAGGAGAAATAGGTGAACCCATAGCCACACCATCTGTTTGCTCATAGTATTGCCCACTGTATTTGAAATATGTAGAAGTGAGCACATGCTCGAACAGGTCTGCCATTCCTTGGTCGAAATGTCGTCTTATAAGTTCTAACGACTCCTTAACAGGCACCTTTGTAAACAGCGAAACTACATCGAAACTCACCATGAGGTCGGAATCTGACAATGTGAAACCTTGGATCATTTTTACGAAATCAGCAGAATTCGTGACATGGTGCGTGCAATGGCCCACCAGTGGACTAAGTTGGCGTGTAAGATATTTTGCCAGTTGATACGTGGGAGCACCGATTGCACTGACAATAGGTCTTAAGGGCACGTTCTCCTTGTGAATTTTAGGTAATCCATAAAACCTCGGTGGTCTGGCGGCGCGAGGTCGTAGATTTTTGATGGTCTCCTCAGGTAAACCAGACTTCTTCAGAAGGGCTTTTGTTTTGGTGACCACTTTTGAAGTAGGATCAGCCTCAACCGACTTGTAAGCAGCGTCGTTTAATAAGTTCTTAATTTTTGAATCATATTCTTCTGTAGGAAGTAAAACCGTCGCATTGCCCTTGTCAGCAGGAATGACAACAACTGCTTCATTGCTGCGTAGCTCGCGCAATGCCTGACGCTCTAGCCTCGTGATGTTGGGCTTAGGTGGTTTGGCCTTCTTAAGAACACGACGTATTTCTTCCGCTGCATCAGCTGGTAGTTTACGTACAGCTTTTTCCACTGAACAGACAATATCTTTGGTGGGCACAGACCTCGGTGCCATCGCGTAATTTAAGCCTCTCGCCAAGACTGAGACCGTGGCATCATCAAGTTTTGCTCCCGTGAGATTGATTACAGTGCGGTTTCTTTGGGCTGGTTGTTGTTCCGCTTTCCAAGAAGGCGATTATACTTGGAGATGTGTTTAGCTTTGGATTTTTCCCGTTCCATGCTCTCCTGGAGGGAAGAAACTGCATCAACCCAGTCCCAGGAATATTCAGTCAATATGGATGTCAGGTATAGATGGTTTGATAATAAAAGCCGAGCATTTCGATCAAGCTCATAACGAATGAAGTGAATCCGCTCTCTCAAAAGCGCCATGCCAGAACGATGTAAAATCCGCTTAGCAGCCTTGCTATTTATGTGGTGGGTTACTCTGACAAATTGAGGCAACACATCGCTGTCCCTACAGCGCAGTAGAAAGACCAAAGTACTGATAAGTCTGGCCTTCTTTTTTCGCAACTTCTCAAATTGCTTAATTTGATGTAGCATCTCCTCCCCGTATAGGTATCTAATGTGGGAATTAAGTTTTTCCCGGCGTATGAATGAAATAAACTTTTCTCGGGTTTTCTGCCGGATAATATTTTTATTTAAATCATTGTACAACGTTTCGGCAGCAACCTCCGCTGCCTTCATCAGGTACTGCGTCATATCGAAGCTCAAACAGTAACTGCCTCACGGACGACCCGGAACTTCCATAAGTAGCCTGCTACCGGTGAGAAATTTTCCGCTGCTCCGCCATTGGTCGCCGCTTCAATCGACCCCAGACGGGGTGGAACCGGATGGCCGCGGCTGACTGGCAAATGACAGCAATGATGATGATGATGGTGCATTACGTGGCTCCACGGAAGTCACAGCCGTACTCTACGCCATTGCTTGACAGGAAGCAATGAGTAAAAATGCATATCAAGACTCCACAGCGACGGCCACCCATCCAAGTGCTGACCCGGCTAAACGTTGCTTAACCAGCAGTAGCATCACGCTCAAAGCTTCTCCACGAGCGGCATTAATCAAGCTGGCCAATCACAGCGCCCGAACTCCTGATTGGCTCGGAAGCGGCGGATCAAACTTCCCATTGGTCGACACGTCAGTAACGTATCTAACACGATGTAATTTCAAATTTTGTACAATTGGCCCCTATGCTCCGCTCAGGAAAAGGCCGGAGTCTCTGTTAGTGTCGTTGTTACTTACGATGATGCATTACGTGGCTCCACGGAAGTCATAGTCGTTCTCTACGCCATTGCTTAACAGGAGGCAATTGGTAAAAATGCATATCAAGACTCCACAGCGACGGTCACCCATCCAAGTGCTGACCAGACTAAACGTTGCTTAACCAGCAGTAGCATCACGCTCAAAGCTTCTCCACGAGCGGCATTAACCAAACTGGCCAATCACAGCACACGATCTCCTGATTGGCTCGGAAGCGGCGGATCAGCATTCCCATTGGTCGACACTTCAAGACGGCGTACTCCCGGACGGTTGTGTCCAACACGTTGTAATTTTAAATCTTGGACAATTGGCTCCCATGCTTCGCTCAGGAAAAGGCCGGAATCTCTGTTAATGTTGTTGTTACTTATTCTAATCTCCAGAGATTCTCTGATTACCGAATCCCAGAAGTATGATATTTGAGCCAAAACTTTAGTATTTTCAAAATTTATGTTATGAAAATTTTCCACAGCATGTTCGGCCAGTGCGGATTTTTCCAATTGTAGCAACCGTAGATATCGTTGGTGCTCGATGCGGCGTTCCTCGATCGTTCTTATGGTTTGGCCAATGTACACTTTGCCGCATTCACAAGGAATTGAATATACTCCCGGGACTCGAAGGCCCAGGTCATCCTTTACCGTGCGTAGCATATCTCGTATCTTCGACGGTGGACGGAAGATACTCCTTACGTCATACCGGGCTAAAATTCTTCCGATTTTCGCGGAGGTATTGCCGGCATAAGGCAAAACAGCAACGGATTTAGGAGACCCTTCTTGTTCAGATGTCAGTCTTGGTTCTTGGAGGAGAAAGGCCTGTCTGATTTGTTCTTCTGTGTAGCCATTCTCTCTGAAAACCTGCCGTAGGTGTCTAAGTTCTTCTTGCAGGCTATCACTGTCCGAAATGGCTTCTTGGAACATCTGAATTCCATCCATCCTAACATAAAGTTCACCATGGAGGTTGAGAGAGACGGCGCGCTTCCGTTCTTGGACGTACTTCTTAAAAGCAAGCCAGATGGTTCTTTGGCGCATAGTGTCTATAGGAAACCTACCCACACGGACCTCTATTTGGGGGCTACCAGTTTTCACCACCCAGCTCAGCGGAAAACTGTCTTGAGAACACTGGTACATCGTGCGCGAGCCATTTCGGACAGTGATAGCCTGCAAGAAGAACTTAGACACCTACGGCAGGTTTTCAGAGAGAATGGCTACACAGAAGAACAAATCAGACAGGCCTTTCTCCTCCAAGAACCAAGACTGACATCTGAACAAGAAGGGTCTCCTAAATCCGTTGCTGTTTTGCCTTATGCCGGCAATACCTCCGCGAAAATCGGAAGAATTTTAGCCCGGTATGACGTAAGGAGTATCTTCCGTCCACCGTCGAAGATACGAGATATGCTACGCACGGTAAAGGATGACCTGGGCCTTCGAGTCCCGGGAGTATATTCAATTCCTTGTGAATGCGGCAAAGTGTACATTGGCCAAACCATAAGAACGATCGAGGAACGCCGCATCGAGCACCAACGATATCTACGGTTGCTACAATTGGAAAAATCCGCACTGGCCGAACATGCTGTGGAAAATTTTCATAACATAAATTTTGAAAATACTAAAGTTTTGGCTCAAATATCATACTTCTGGGATTCGGTAATCAGAGAATCTCTGGAGATTAGAATAAGTAACAACAACATTAACAGAGATTCCGGCCTTTTCCTGAGCGAAGCATGGGAGCCAATTGTCCAAGATTTAAAATTACAACGTGTTGGACACAACCGTCCGGGAGTACGCCGTCTTGAAGTGTCGACCAATGGGAATGCTGATCCGCCGCTTCCGAGCCAATCAGGAGATCGTGTGCTGTGATTGGCCAGTTTGGTTAATGCCGCTCGTGGAGAAGCTTTGAGCGTGATGCTACTGCTGGTTAAGCAACGTTTAGTCTGGTCAGCACTTGGATGGGTGACCGTCGCTGTGGAGTCTTGATATGCATTTTTACCAATTGCCTCCTGTTAAGCAATGGCGTAGAGAACGACTATGACTTCCGTGGAGCCACGTAATGCATCATCGTAAGTAACAACGACACTAACAGAGACTCCGGCCTTTTCCTGAGCGGAGCATAGGGGCCAATTGTACAAAATTTGAAATTACATCGTGTTAGATACGTTACTGACGTGTCGACCAATGGGAAGTTTGATCCGCCGCTTCCGAGCCAATCAGGAGTTCGGGCGCTGTGATTGGCCAGCTTGATTAATGCCGCTCGTGGAGAAGCTTTGAGCGTGATGCTACTGCTGGTTAAGCAACGTTTAGCCGGGTCAGCACTTGGATGGGTGACCGTCGCTGTGGAGTCTTGATATGCATTTTTACTAATTGCTTCCTGTCAAGCAATGGCGTAGAGTACGGCTGTGACTTCCGTGGAGCCACGTAATGCACCATCATCATCATCATTGCTGTCATTTGCCAGTCAGCCGCGGCCATCCGGTTCCACCCCGTCTGGGGTCGATTGAAGCGGCGACCAATGGCGGAGCAGCGGAAAATTTCTCCCCGGTAGCAGGCTACTTATGGAAGTTCCGGGTCGTCCGTGAGGCAGTTCTGAGCTTCGATATGACGCAGTACCTGATGAAGGCAGCGGAGGTTGCTGCCGAAACGTTGTACAATGATTTAAATAAAAATATTATCCGGCAGAAAACCCGAGAAAAGTTTATTTCATTCATACGCCGGGAAAAACTTAATTCCCACATTAGATACCTATACGGGGAGGAGATGTTACATCAAATTAAGCAATTTGAGAAGTTGCGAAAAAAGAAGGCCAGACTTATCAGCACTTTGGTCTTTCTACTGCGCTGTAGGGACAGCGATGTGTTGCCTCAATTTGTCAGAGTAACCCACCACATAAATAGCAAGGCTGCTAAGCGGATTTTACATCGTTCTGGCATGGCGCTTTTGAGAGAGCGGATTCACTTCATTCGTTATGAGCTTGATCGAAATGCTCGGCTTTTATTATCAAACCATCTATACCTGACATCCAGATTGACTGAATATTCCTGGGACTGGGTTGATGCAGTTTCTTCCCTCCAGGAGAGCATGGAACGGGAAAAATCCAAAGCTAAACACATCTCCAAGTATAATCGCCTTCTTGGAAAGCGGAACAACAACCAGCCCAAAGAAAACCGCACTGTAATCAATCTCACGGGAGCAAAACTTGATGATGCCACGGTCTCAGTCTTGGCGAGAGGCTTAAATTACGCGATGGCACCGAGGTCTGTGCCCACCAAAGATATTGTCTGTTCAGTGGAAAAAGCTGTACGTAAACTACCAGCTGATGCAGCGGAAGAAATACGTCGTGAAACCTGTCGTGTTCTTAAGAAGGCCAAACCACCTAAGCCCAACATCACGAGGCTAGAGCGTCAGGCATTGCGCGAGCTACGCAGCAATGAAGCAGTTGTTGTCATTCCTGCTGACAAGGGCAATGCGACGGTTTTACTTCCTACAGAAGAATATGATTCAAAAATTAAGAACTTATTAAACGACGCTGCTTACAAGTCGGTTGAGGCTGATCCTACTTCAAAAGTGGTCACCAAAACAAAAGCCCTTCTGAAGAAGTCTGGTTTACCTGAGGAGACCATCAAAAATCTACGACCTCGCGCCGCCAGACCACCGAGGTTTTATGGATTACCTAAAATTCACAAGGAGAACGTGCCCTTAAGACCTATTGTCAGTGCAATCGGTGCTCCCACGTATCAACTGGCAAAATATCTTACACGCCAACTTAGTCCACTGGTGGGCCATTGCACGCACCATGTCACGAATTCTGCTGATTTCGTAAAAATGATCCAAGGTTTCACATTGTCAGATTCCGACCTCATGGTGAGTTTCGATGTAGTTTCGCTGTTTACAAAGGTGCCTGTTAAGGAGTCGTTAGAACTTATAAGACGACATTTCGACCAAGGAATGGCAGAACTGTTCGAGCATGTGCTCACTTCTACATATTTCAAATACAGTGGGCAATACTATGAGCAAACAGATGGTGTGGCTATGGGTTCACCTATTTCTCCTGTGGTAGCCAATTTATATATGGAAGATTTTGAAGAAAGGGCTTTGGACACTGCTCCATTAAAACCGAAATGTTTCTTCCGCTATGTGGATGACACGTTTGTTATTTGGCCACACGGCTCTGCGGCTCTCAATGATTTCTTGGAACATCTGAATTCCATCCATCCTAACATAAAGTTCACCATGGAGGTTGAGAGAGACGGCGCGCTTCCGTTCTTGGACGTACTTATTAAACGCAAGCCAGATGGTTCTTTGGCGCATAGTGTCTATAGGAAACCTACCCACACGGACCTCTATTTGGGGGCTACCAGTTTTCACCACCCAGCTCAGCGGAAAACTGTCTTGAGAACACTGGTACATCGTGCGCGAGCCATTTCGGACAGTGATAGCCTGCAAGAAGAACTTAGACACCTACGGCAGGTATTCAGAGAGAATGGCTACACAGAAGAACAAATCAGACAGGCCTTTCTCCTCCAAGAACCAAGACTGACATCTGAACAAGAAGGGTCTCCTAAATCCGTTGCTGTTTTGCCTTATGCCGGCAATACCTCCGCGAAAATCGGAAGAATTTTAGCCCGGTATGACGTAAGGAGTATCTTCCGTCCACCGTCGAAGATACGAGATATGCTACGCACGGTAAAGGATGACCTGGGCCTTCGAGTCCCGGGAGTATATTCAATTCCTTGTGAATGCGGCAAAGTGTACATTGGCCAAACCATAAGAACGATCGAGGAACGCCGCATCGAGCACCAACGATATCTACGGTTGCTACAATTGGAAAAATCCGCACTGGCCGAACATGCTGTGGAAAATTTTCATAACATAAATTTTGAAAATACTAAAGTTTTGGCTCAAATATCATACTTCTGGGATTCGGTAATCAGAGAATCTCTGGAGATTAGAATAAGTAACAACAACATTAACAGAGATTCCGGCCTTTTCCTGAGCGAAGCATGGGAGCCAATTGTCCAAGATTTAAAATTACAACGTGTTGGACACAACCGTCCGGGAGTACGCCGTCTTGAAGTGTCGACCAATGAGAATGCTGATCCGCCGCTTCCGAGCCAATCAGGAGATCGTGTGCTGTGATTGGCCAGTTTGGTTAATGCCGCTCGTGGAGAAGCTTTGAGCGTGATGCTACTGCTGGTTAAGCAACGTTTAGTCTGGTCAGCACTTGGATGGGTGACCGTCGCTGTGGAGTCTTGATATGCATTTTTACCAATTGCCTCCTGTTAAGCAATGGCGTAGAGAACGACTATGACTTCCGTGGAGCCACGTAATGCATCATCGTAAGTAACAACGACACTAACAGAGACTCCGGCCTTTTCCTGAGCGGAGCATAGGAGCCAATTGTACAAAATTTGAAATTACATCGTGTTAGATACGTTACTGACGTGTCGACCAATGGGAAGTTTGATCCGCCGCTTCCGAGCCAATCAGGAGTTCGGGCGCTGTGATTGGCCAGCTTGATTAATGCCGCTCGTGGAGAAGCTTTGAGCGTGATGCTACTGCTGGTTAAGCAACGTTTAGCCGGGTCAGCACTTGGATGGGTGACCGTCGCTGTGGAGTCTTGATATGCATTTTTACTAATTGCTTCCTGTCAAGCAATGGCGTAGAGTACGGCTGTGACTTCCGTGGAGCCACGTAATGCACCATCATCATCATCATTGCTGTCATTTGCCAGTCAGCCGCGGCCATCCGGTTCCACCCCGTCTGGGGTCGATTGAAGCGGCGACCAATGGCGGAGCAGCGGAAAATTTCTCCCCGGTAGCAGGCTACTTATGGAAGTTCCGGGTCGTCCGTGAGGCAGTTCTGAGCTTCGATATGACGCAGTACCTGATGAA
The DNA here is from genome assembly GCA_031002005.1 of Vandiemenella viatica. Taxonomy (NCBI): domain Eukaryota; kingdom Metazoa; phylum Arthropoda; class Insecta; order Orthoptera; family Morabidae; genus Vandiemenella; species Vandiemenella viatica. The sequence goes on from JARYHS010009188.1 coordinate 14,672, forward strand.
GGCAGCGGAGGTTGCTGCCGAAACGTTGTACAATGATTTAAATAAAAATATTATCCGGCAGAAAACCCGAGAAAAGTTTATTTCATTCATACGCCGGGAAAAACTTAATTCCCACATTAGATACCTATACGGGGAGGAGATGTTACATCAAATTAAGCAATTTGAGAAGTTGCGAAAAAAGAAGGCCAGACTTATCAGCACTTTGGTCTTTCTACTGCGCTGTAGGGACAGCGATGTGTTGCCTCAATTTGTCAGAGTAACCCACCACATAAATAGCAAGGCTGCTAAGCGGATTTTACATCGTTCTGGCATGGCGCTTTTAAGAGAGCGGATTCACTTCATTCGTTATGAGCTTGATCGAAATGCTCGGCTTTTATTATCAAACCATCTATACCTGACATCCAGATTGACTGAATATTCCTGGGACTGGGTTGATGCAGTTTCTTCCCTCCAGGAGAGCATGGAACGGGAAAAATCCAAAGCTAAACACATCTCCAAGTATAATCGCCTTCTTGGAAAGCGGAACAACAACCAGCCCAAAGAAAACCGCACTGTAATCAATCTCACGGGAGCAAAACTTGATGATGCCACGGTCTCAGTCTTGGCGAGAGGCTTAAATTACGCGATGGCACCGAGGTCTGTGCCCACCAAAGATATTGTCTGTTCAGTGGAAAAAGCTGTACGTAAACTACCAGCTGATGCAGCGGAAGAAATACGTCGTGAAACCTGTCGTGTTCTTAAGAAGGCCAAACCACCTAAGCCCAACATCACGAGGCTAGAGCGTCAGGCATTGCGCGAGCTACGCAGCAATGAAGCAGTTGTTGTCATTCCTGCTGACAAGGGCAATGCGACGGTTTTACTTCCTACAGAAGAATATGATTCAAAAATTAAGAACTTATTAAACGACGCTGCTTACAAGTCGGTTGAGGCTGATCCTACTTCAAAAGTGGTCACCAAAACAAAAGCCCTTCTGAAGAAGTCTGGTTTACCTGAGGAGACCATCAAAAATCTACGACCTCGCGCCGCCAGACCACCGAGGTTTTATGGATTACCTAAAATTCACAAGGAGAACGTGCCCTTAAGACCTATTGTCAGTGCAATCGGTGCTCCCATGTATCAACTGGCAAAATATCTTACACGCCAACTTAGTCCACTGGTGGGCCATTGCACGCACCATGTCACGAATTCTGCTGATTTCGTAAAAATGATCCAAGGTTTCACATTGTCAGATTCCGACCTCATGGTGAGTTTCGATGTAGTTTCGCTGTTTACAAAGGTGCCTGTTAAGGAGTCGTTAGAACTTATAAGACGACATTTCGACCAAGGAATGGCAGAACTGTTCGAGCATGTGCTCACTTCTACATATTTCAAATACAGTGGGCAATACTATGAGCAAACAGATGGTGTGGCTATGGGTTCACCTATTTCTCCTGTGGTAGCCAATTTATATATGGAAGATTTTGAAGAAAGGGCTTTGGACACTGCTCCATTAAAACCGAAATGTTTCTTCCGCTATGTGGATGACACGTTTGTTATTTGGCCACACGGCTCTGCGGCTCTCAATGATTTCTTGGAACATCTGAATTCCATCCAATCCTAACATAAAGTTCACCATGGAGGTTGAGAGAGACGGCGCGCTTCCGTTCTTGGACGTACTTATTAAACGCAAGCCAGATGGTTCTTTGGCGCATAGTGTCTATAGGAAACCTACCCACACGGACCTCTATTTGGGGGCTACCAGTTTTCACCACCCAGCTCAGCGGAAAACTGTCTTGAGAACACTGGTACATCGTGCGCGAGCCATTTCGGACAGTGATAGCCTGCAAGAAGAACTTAGACACCTACGGCAGGTATTCAGAGAGAATGGCTACACAGAAGAACAAATCAGACAGGCCTTTCTCCTCCAAGAACCAAGACTGACATCTGAACAAGAAGGGTCTCCTAAATCCGTTGCTGTTTTGCCTTATGCCGGCAATACCTCCGCGAAAATCGGAAGAATTTTAGCCCGGTATGACGTAAGGAGTATCTTCCGTCCACCGTCGAAGATACGAGATATGCTACGCACGGTAAAGGATGACCTGGGCCTTCGAGTCCCGGGAGTATATTCAATTCCTTGTGAATGCGGCAAAGTGTACATTGGCCAAACCTTAAGAACGATCGAGGAACGCCGCATCGAGCACCAACGATATCTACGGTTGCTACAATTGGAAAAATCCGCACTGGCCGAACATGCTGTGGAAAATTTTCATAACATAAATTTTGAAAATACTAAAGTTTTGGCTCAAATATCATACTTCTGGGATTCGGTAATCAGAGAATCTCTGGAGATTAGAATAAGTAACAACAACATTAACAGAGATTCCGGCCTTTTCCTGAGCGAAGCATGGGAGCCAATTGTCCAAGATTTAAAATTACAACGTGTTGGACACAACCGTCCGGGAGTACGCCGTCTTGAAGTGTCGACCAATGAGAATGCTGATCCGCCGCTTCCGAGCCAATCAGGAGATCGTGTGCTGTGATTGGCCAGTTTGGTTAATGCCGCTCGTGGAGAAGCTTTGAGCGTGATGCTACTGCTGGTTAAGCAACGTTTAGTCTGGTCAGCACTTGGATGGGTGACCGTCGCTGTGGAGTCTTGATATGCATTTTTACCAATTGCCTCCTGTTAAGCAATGGCGTAGAGAACGACTATGACTTCCGTGGAGCCACGTAATGCATCATCGTAAGTAACAACGACACTAACAGAGACTCCGGCCTTTTCCTGAGCGGAGCATAGGAGCCAATTGTACAAAATTTGAAATTACATCGTGTTAGATACGTTACTGACGTGTCGACCAATGGGAAGTTTGATCCGCCGCTTCCGAGCCAATCAGGAGTTCGGGCGCTGTGATTGGCCAGCTTGATTAATGCCGCTCGTGGAGAAGCTTTGAGCGTGATGCTACTGCTGGTTAAGCAACGTTTAGCCGGGTCAGCACTTGGATGGGTGACCGTCGCTGTGGAGTCTTGATATGCATTTTTACTAATTGCTTCCTGTCAAGCAATGGCGTAGAGTACGGCTGTGACTTCCGTGGAGCCACGTAATGCACCATCATCATCATCATTGCTGTCATTTGCCAGTCAGCCGCGGCCATCCGGTTCCACCCCGTCTGGGGTCGATTGAAGCGGCGACCAATGGCGGAGCAGCGGAAAATTTCTCCCCGGTAGCAGGCTACTTATGGAAGTTCCGGGTCGTCCGTGAGGCAGTTCTGAGCTTCGATATGACGCAGTACCTGATGAAGGCAGCGGAGGTTGCTGCCGAAACGTTGTACAATGATTTAAATAAAAATATTATCCGGCAGAAAACCCGAGAAAAGTTTATTTCATTCATACGCCGGGAAAAACTTAATTCCCAGAATAAGCTAGATGATCTGTTGAAAAAAAATTAAAATGAAACTGTACATTCCAGAAAAAAAGCAGCTCTGAACTGGTTAATACACTAAAAGACACAAATATCCCAATAGGCATTCAACTTGTTTCCTTTGACATAACTAACTTTTATACCAATGTCCCCATACAGGAAGCCCTAGAAGTTATAAGAAAATAATTTAATAATTCACAAGAAATGCTCACAAACAGATATAGTTTGAACTCATTAATTTGCTCCAATGGGTTCTAAAGTACAACTATTTCACCTTCAATAGCAAAATCCTTCCAGCAACCTGATGGCCTTGCAATGGGCTCCAGTATCTCTGGCACAATAGCTGACATCTACATCAAACACATTGAACAAAAAAATTCTAAGCAACCCTGACCCATGCATCAAAAAGATCATATATTATAAACGTTACATAGACGACATACTAATGCTTATCCATGTTATCACAAATGAATATAAAAATATTCTCAAATATATTCAATAACATACACCCAAAAATAAAATAAATTCACAGCAGAATTTCAAAAAGAAAAAAAGAAAAACATTTCTTGGACCTATACATCTCAAACTTCAACAATAATCACTACTTCACTATGACTGTTTGCACCATACCATCAGCATCTCGCCACCCCAATGCATATAAAACACGCAGCCCATAGGTCCATGGTGCACCAGGGCCAATAATGTCCCCTTAAACAAAACCAACCATGATTACGAGCTTGATATAATAAAACAAATTGCTGTAGTTAATCAATACCCTAGCCAGATGATAGACAAATAGAAATGAAAATAAATAAAAATAACAATACCAATTTCATTAAAGAAGCAAAACAACCCGAAAAATTCATTTCCAGGATCTCTTATGTAGGCAAAAATATCCAAACAATTGCTAATGTGCTTAAATCACACAAAATTAAAATAGGTTTCAGAACCAAAAACAAATTACAACAAAAATTAAGACACAGTAATAACACTAAACGCAAGACCCAATGCTAGAATCAGGCATTTATAAAATAACATGTAACCTATGCTCAAAATTCTATATAGGCCAAACTGGCAGAAATTTCCATACAAGATACCTAGAGCATTTCAATGCCTTCAAAAAGGGACAACACACAAAATCAGCAATAGCCACACATATACACAACACCAGCCACCCTTTCAATGACATTAACAAAGATTTGAAGGTACTCCACCACATAAATAAAAGCCACCATATGGACTTGGGAAGAATTCGAAATTTATTTACATCATAAAAGATCTAAGGATACAACAGTAAATAAAAAGTTAGAAAGTAAATCTGTAATCTTCTTTAAATGTTTTGATGCCTTATTATAAATCATACATCATCCGCTAAATCCTAAATCTTATGTTATTATTAATACTAAGCACATTTCTAAATCATATACCAAATCTCTTCTATGTAATAATAATATCTTATATTATGTCTAGGATTCAAGCATATCATCTTTGAATTGTATAAATGTTAATTCTTTAAATAATCTTGCCTTGTGTACAATACACAAACTTTCAATCTGTGTACATTATTCAATAACGATTGTGTAATTTAAGGATGTATTTGTGTGTGTTTCTGTTTCTGTGGTGCCATTTTCGTCAGAAACCTTCAAAAACGTAATTGATAAGAAAAATTTCCATCCATGTTTTATTACATAGTCTTTATACCATAGTACAGCATCCCATAATTCTTTTTCCAGAAATCACATGAAAACTGTACAAACGTCCAGCAGAAACAAACACAACGACTCCTCATATTTCTATAAATAAAAACATGTAAAACTACCTATAGTGCGTTTGAAAATGGGAATAAATTCTCAAAACATGTCATGCACAAAATAAATTAAAGCAACAAAAGTAACTCTGTCGCAGATTTTTCATTTGCTTACCCTTAAATTGTTTATTTTGTACTTGTGAACAAACTGATTCTTTTTTGTAACTTATCCGCATTGCCTTGCACTTTTTGCAATTAAGTTTAAGCTGCCATTTACGAAACCAATCGAAAATAGCATCCAAATCGCGCTAAATTTCAAGCTTTCGTCGGAACACCTTATTTCCCTATAGATAACTGCATCACCGGCAAACAATCGCACTAGCATTTGACGTTGTCACCTAGATCGTTTATAAGTATTAAGAAAAGAAATGGTCCTATTACACTCCCTTGAGGAACGCCCGAAGTAACATTTGGCTTAGAAGAGGCTTCCCCGTCAACTACGACAACTGTCATCGACCAGTTAGAAAATCCGTATCCACTCGCAAATCTGAGCCGAAATACCGTAAGCTCGAATCTTAGGCTAAAAGTCGGGCTTGTGGCACAGAATCAAAAGCTTTCTGAAAATCCAAGAAAACTGCATCAACTTGCGAACCTGCATCGATAACTTTCATTACTTCATGGGAAAATAGGGCCAATTGTGTTTCACACGATCTCTTCTTCCGAAATCCCTGTTGACACGGTGTAAGTAACTCGTTCTCATCTAGAAACTAGCATATGACATGATCCAGAATTCTGCTGCAGACAGATGTTAGAGATATGGGTCGATAATTCCTAGGATCTCTCCGATGTCGTTTCTTGAAAACGGGAATTACCTGGGCTATTTTCCAGCTAGAAGGTACTTTTTTCTCTTCTAAAGATTTACGGAATATATCTGACAGAAATGGTTCAATATTCTCCGCGAATTCAGAAAATACTCTTACCGTTATACCATCGGGACCCGGCCCTTTACCCCACCTCAGGAGTTTTAATTGCTTTATAATACCTACGCTATCAACTTCTATCGGATCCATCTCTAATTCCACACGATGTGGTAAAGTGGGGATGTTTTCCACGTTTTCGCGAGTGAAATAATTTTTGAATTCAGTGTTAAATACGGCAGCCTTGTCGCGGCTGCCTTCGACTTTCCGTCCGTCTTTTATTAGAACTGGCTTATTGTTCCCACAACTAACTGTTTTTACATATGACCAAACTTTCTTAGGGTTTTCAGTGAGGCTCTCAGAGAGAGAATTGACACGAAAGTCATTAAAGACCTCACGCATCGCATTCTTAACTTTTTCCCCTTATCTCCTCTAACTTATCTAAATCAGTCCGATGCATCGTCCTTTCTGATCGTGCATGTATCTTCCTTTGCTTTTAGTAACCTTTTAACCTCCCGTGTGTACCATGGAAGATCGTACTCTTCCCTGATTGTCCGTTTCGGTATATGCAAGTTCATACCTTCCCCGACTATATGTAATAATCGATGCCACCTCTCTTCAACGGTGACACCTGCTACTAAGAAGGTATGGTAATTATGCCCCAAATACGCTCTAAAACACTCTTTTGAAGCCTTTTCGAATCTGTAAACGATCCTCTATTTTCGCTTTTTGAGCGTGGTTCTTAGTTTTACTGCAGCAATTACAGCTTTGTGATCATTTATTCCTGCAATGGTAGAAATATCCGTGAATAATTCAGGCATATTTGTAACAACCATATCTAAAATATTTTCGTTACCGTTGAGGCATCACGTTGGTTCAGTTACGAGCTGCTCAAGAAACTCAGAAGAGGTCTAGAATGATTTCGCAAGCTGCTTTATCCCTGCCCCCAGTAACATGAACGTAATTAGTCCAGTCGATATCTGGCAAGTTAAAGTCACCACCTAGCATTATTGTATGGTCCGGAAATTGCCATGCTACATTATTTATATTATTTCTCAAGGCCTCAGAAATATTTACGCTTGTATCTGGTGGACGATAGAAGGAGCCTATCACAAATTTTTTCCTAGCTACGTTGAGCTTGATCCATATGATTCCGCAAACAGTATCGACATCTATTTCGCTTCATGGGAGGTACGAGGCAATTTTTTTTTTAAGTAAGTACCGTTTTGTCTCACCGTGGCTGCAGCGCTACGGTCGGCGTTCCTCGCATGCGCACTGGGTACCTGCATCTCTTGTCTACGCACTGACGCATTACAGTCTAATTCTTCCTTGTTTACGTTATTCGCTGAGTGTTTAAGATGCTTCCGATAATCGTGAGTCCCGCCGACTGTGAAGTACGGGCTGTTATAAGATTTCTTTGTGCTAAAGGCCTAAAACCGATCATATTCATCGTGAGATTTTTGCAGTTTACGGAAAAACATTATGAGTCATGGAATGGTGAAAAAATGGGTGAGAGCATTTAAAGATGGCCGCACAAATGTGCATGATAACAACGGAGTGGGCGTCCTTTGGTCGTTAATGAAAGTTTGGTGCAGAAAGTGGACAATAAGGTGAGAGAAAACAGACGCTTTACGATTTCCTCGTTGTGTCATGACTTTCCTAATGTTTCTCGTAGTGTTTCGTATGGCATTGTGACCGATCACTAATTACCGAAAATTGTGCTCATGTTGGGTACCGAAAATGTTAACGGATGTGCACAAAACCAAACGTTTAGGCAGTGCATTGACTTTCCTTGAGCGGTACCACAACGATGGTGATGATTTCTTAAGCCAAATTGTTACGGGCGATGAGACATGGGTGGCCTACGTCACACCTAAATCAAGCAACAGTCCATGGAATTGCGGCATTCAGATTCACCCAAAAATGTGAAGTTCAAGCAAACGATTTCTGCCAGGAAAATCATGTGCTTGTGGAATTTCTGCCTAGTAATGAGACAATCAATGCAGCAGCTTATTGTGAGACATTGAACAATCTGAGCCGTTCAATCCAGAATAAAAGACGTGGCAAGTTGAGCAAGGACATCGTTTTGCTGCATGATAATGCCCGTCCACATGTGGCTATCAGACCAAAGATCTCATCACATCTTTTCGATGGGAAACTCTAGATCATCCTCCGTACAGCTCTGAT
>JARYHS010009190.1:0-45002 GCA_031002005.1 Vandiemenella viatica
GAAGAGGATAAGACAGAGGAGAAAATTAAGAGGTTGGAAATAAGTGGATATGTTTTATTGTTTTACACCTCTCGGTATGAGGCCAAAGTCACTAGAGGGTGGAGAAGATTGGTGGTAAAAAACACGAAGAAATTTGTAGGAATCAACCCGACATTTGCCTGGAATCATAATGTTCCAGACGGAAATACGAACCCGAATGTCAGGCCGAAACAATAATACTCACCCACCAGGCTCGGTGAAGTGAATCGATGCGGATATGGTATCAAAGACCTGTCTCTTGTCAGCATATCAGACAATGAAGTAAGCAGTATTGTGGCAGAGGTTGGTATTCGTGTAGCCTGTACGATGTACCGCAGTCGCTATGTGGTAGCTACCGCAGAATTCTTTCCGACGCCACCGCCGCCGGCGTCCGGCATTCGCCGCTAATGAGCCTCAGCGTCGCGGCGCTCCCCCAGGCGGCGCCAGCTCGCTAATGTGGCCGCCGATAAATCGACGCCGCCCCGGCACGGCACCGCAGGGCGGCCAACCGAGCCGCGCGAAAAACCGCTCTCCTCGCGTGGTGAGTGGGTGAAACGGGTGCGGTACTGAACTACTAGGAGCGTTGAGATACTGCTGAATTACTGTCACGCCCAGTGTGTCACGTATCCAGAACGTGTGAAAAAGAGGATTATATATTAAAAAAACAGGTGTTTTGTAACAAGTTAAAAATGTTTTGGTTAGGCTTAAATTAAAAAAAAAGTATTTTGATTAAAGTATTTTTATAGCATACTACTTTTTATTTTAAGTTTTGGCCACAATGGACCACGTGGTTATTAATTCTGGAGAACTTTGTTCTTATCCCAGTATTTCTTCATCCTTGTGTTGTGGTTCTCTTTTCTTCCCTGCGTCTATTTCACCCCAGATCCGGGGTGCGGTGTTTTGGCTGTTATTGTTTTGAGAGAATCGGATGCTTTAATCAGTATTACTTATACTTATCACTGTTTTAAATTTCATTAGGGCCAGTTTCCAGTTGCTCGAGATGTTTTATGACTTTTTTTTTATTTACCCTTCATTTATACAGCCTAATATCTTAGTGACTAAATTAGGCTCTACGTATTAATTTTTACATTGTTGATTACATAGTGTTTTTTAGGAATTTGGCATACAGTTCCGTTACACTTTGACTTACTGTCTAATTAATTCTATAATATTACATTTGGTCTTGCTTACAGTAATAACAGTTACAGCTGCTATTGCAAATTTTAATGTTATATTGAATCACAAATATCGCTTATTGTTGTTATAGTGCTAGTGGTTTTTATTGAAATATTCCAGTTATTCTTAGAGTATCCCATTATTCAGTTAGTTGTAGTTAATCCAGTTTGTACAAATCTTTCTGTAATCTATCATTTAGTTATACCGGATTACTGGGTAATAACAATTGCTTTTAAGTAACATTCACTTAATTATATGTTCTCAGCCACTACAGTCCTGAGCCAGTTCAAATTTGCAGCATCCTGGCTTACCATTAATATGGAAATTAATTCCCAAATATTGGAATATGGAAATTAACTCCCAAATGTTGTTATGATTCATCGTGTATTTGTGCAAAAGTCATTGAACATTCCCTCTACATTACAAACAAGACTGTTTTGGTCGTGGTAGAAGCGCTTTGTTTGCTGTAAGTGGTATGCTGACGTTTGCTCATTCTGCCACGCCATCGTTCTGACTCAGGCCTGTAGTAGGCTTGGTTCCGTTTTAACAATGGTAGGATTACTTAATTTAATAGTTATACATTTGATTTTTTTCAATAATCACCTCTGGTATTATAATCTACTTTTCCCCTAAAAGGCCTTATCCGTTTCTATGTTACAAATTTTTTTTTATGTACTACGTCTATTCTAATCTACCTTGAAACCTATACTACTTTATCAACACTAATCTACCCACCACTGTTTTATGACTAGTCAATTTTGCGTTAGTCACTTTCCCTCAAGAGACAGTGTTAAGGTTTAGGAGGTGTCTATGATCGTCCATCCGAACTATGTGACCATAGAACAATAATCTCCTATATCTAATTGCTGTTGCAATGTTATCCAGTTGTTGGTATAGGTGCTTATTTTACTTGGGTCTGTATTTTCCTTCTTCTTTGACAGAACCCATGATATTTTGTTCCTTTAGCTCTAGTTTTCTGAGCTGTCCCTTTCTGACAATGTCCAAGCTCTCTGAAGCATACAGTGCTAGAGATGGGTCGTTCGCGAGTGAACCAGTTCTTTAGAACAGTTGTTTTGAAAGAAGGAGTCAGCTGTCGCTCACTAAAAGTGAACGCCTTGAGGGGGAGGAGGGGGTCAACAAAGTGTGACATCATGTGACAAGGGGGGGGGGGACGTGTCATAAACTTTGTGACATCACATGCATAATTTGTATAACTTTTTGGCTCGTGGCGGGAGATGAAGGTTGACACATCGAATGTTCCCAACACTATCGAAAACGAGAATGAAGTGATTATTATGCCAATATAAACAGTATCAAGGAATGGGTTCAAAATCCATGGACACATGATGACTCAATTTTGTATCATTAATTCGATTTTATATTTTTTTAAATGTTTCTTTTATTTTTAATATGCTTTTTTAACTAGAAATACATAAATCATTTTGGATGTGCTGTTTTAATTTATAAATTTAAAATTGCAGAATATGTGACGTCACACCAGGGGAGGGGGGGCGACAAATGTGATAAGCTGTGACATGTGGGGAGGGAGGGGTCGAAAAATCAAGAAATTCGTGTGACGTAATTTGTGGATGGCCCCTAATTTAATTTAATTTAATTTAATTTAATTGCAATGGAGCACAGGCTCCGGTGGCAATTTCCCTACACAGCTATCTTCCCCCTATCCTGCACCCACCTACATTTGCCCTCTACAAATTTTTTCTTTAAATTCCTTCAAAGTTTTCGGTAAATTATTCATCGTTTCTCTTGGTAACTCATTCCAATCCCTGACACCCTTACCTAAAAAAGAGAATCTTCCTACACCCTTGTGCCTGAAATCGAGTGCCAGCTTGTGGTCATGGTCATCTTTTCCCTTCCATGCACTTACTTTTCATACCTACTGCAATATCTTTCCATGCCTCATCACCAGTATATGCCCTGTACACTCCCATGACCCTCCTCATCCTCCTCCTGTCTTGCAATGAATCCCATTCCAGCTCCTTTATCATATCCGTCACTGATTGCATTCTGCGATAATTTCCAGAAACAAATCTAGCAGCCCTTCTTTGCACCCTCTCCAACTCCTGTATTTGATACGTAAAATGAGGGTCCCATACTACACTACCATATTCGAGCAATGGTCTGACCAAAGTTTTGTAACCCAATTCCTTGACTTCTCTCGTACATCCCCTCATAACTCTCTCCAACAAGTGCAGAACTCTGAAACCTTTTCCTACCACCTGTCCTATGTGTCCTGCCCAGTTAAGTTTGTTATCAAAAGTAATTCCAAGATATTTGCATTTCAAGTCTTCAGCAAGCAATTCTTTCCCCACCTTATATTCATAATTAACCTTTTGTTTTTTATTTGTGTATCTAATAAGCTGACTCTTCTTTGCATTTATCTTCATTCCATGTTTACTAACCCAATTAGATATCCTGTCCAGATCACCCTGCAACTGTTTACAATCCTCTATCGTTTTGATTCTTTTATACAGCATTATGTCATCTGCAAACAATCTAATTTCAGATAGTAAACAGGCAACACAATTATTCATTAGAATAATGAATAGCAATGGTCCCAATACGCTACCCTGTGGCACACCCATTTTTACTTCCACTTCTTTTGATACTACATTTCCTACCCTAACTTTCTGTTTTCTACCTTTTAAAAATTCTTCTACCCAGCAAATCACTTTCTTATCCACTCCAATGGTTTTTACCTTATTTACTACCATTTTATGGCTTACTCTGTCAAACGCCTTAGACAGATCTAGTGCTACACTATCAATTTGGCCTCCCTTGTCCATTTCATCTGAAATATCTTGCATATATCCCACCAACTGAGATTCGCATGAATATCCTTGCCTGAAACCATGTTGCCTGCTTGAAAACCAATTACGTTCCTCACATATATTTCTGATGTGGTTGCATATCAATCTTTCCATTAATTTACCTACCACTGATGTCAAACTGATTGGCCTGTAATTCTCAACTCTATTTCTCACCCCTCCCTTATGTACCGGTACTACTATTGCACTTTTCCAGTCCTGTGGTAAGCAGCAAGTGTCTAGACTCAATTTAAATAATATTTCAAGATAAGGTACAATGTCACATCCGGCTATCTTTAAGATATCTGTAGTAATATTATCTTCACCAGCCCCTTTATGTTTTTTCAGCTTTCTTATTTCCTTCATGATTTCCTCAGGATGGATATCAAATTTTTTACTATCGTCATTTCTAATTGTGTTGTTAAGCTCGTTCTCCGAATTAGACCCTCCTGTTTCTGATTCATTTTCCCTAATGCTTTCTCTGAACCAGTTACTTAAAATCTCTGCCTTTTTCAAATCGTCAGTAACTTCTTCTCCATCCTTATCTATAAGTGTCTCTACATCCTCCCTTCCCCTCAGTTTCCTGATATAGCCATAGAAATTTCTAGATGCATCAGTCAATGGTCCCCCTGCACTGACAATACTCTTCATAAACCCATCTTTGGCCATTTTCTTTGCTGTTATTAAGTCCTTGTTTAGTTGTTTTAAATATTCCCTACTACCCTGCTGTCTCTTAACTCTGTTATGTTCTTTTCTTACCAACCTCTTTAACCTCCTCACTTCCCTATTATAGTACATAGGATCTCTACTTCTCTTTATTTTTTGCTTTGGAATAAATTTTTCTTCCCCCTTTCTTATTATCTCCTTGAACTCTTTCCACCTTGACTCTACTGTACCTGAGCCTTCCTTCCATTTGCTGAATTGTTCTCTGAAATATCTCCTCAAATTTGAAACCTGTGCCTTTTTATAATTGTACCTATTTCCCCCTTCAATTTTTGCTGCTGGTTTACTGAATCCTCTAATATCCATCAGAACTGCTTCATGATCACTTATTCCTTCAGTTACTTGATACCTCAAAAGGTTTTCATCGGGCTTAATTAGAAATATATCCAAAATATTTTGTCCCCTAGTGTTTTGCTCAACCACTTGTGTAAATCCTCCTTCCCTTATTAAGATATTTGCAAATCTTTGTTCCCTTGTGTTATTTATCTTATTCCCTTCCCAGTTTACACCTGGTAAATTTAAATCTCCGCCGATGATGATCATTCTATTCTCACCTCTGAAATCTGAGTATGAATTTAATTTCTCAAAATGGACCATTTCACATAGGGATTAAGCTTTTAAATAAATTACCCCATAATATAAAAACAACATCAAAAAGGGGAAATTTTGAGAAATTGTCGATGTCATATCTTCAATACCACTCCTCTTACTCTGTAAAAGAATATTTGAGATGTACTAACTTAAGTAATCAATGTAAATATCGTAATTTATAATTGATGTGTATGATATTACTATGTATTATGTGCATGAACATGATTTAGAGGACAAATAAAATACCACTACTACTACCACTACTAACATAAGCTGCAAAGTACCTGGGAAGTTTCCCGCTGAATGAGACAGATTATTTCAATCAGAAACCAGTATGATTCCGTTGCCCATACTTATGACAGAAAGAGGTAAACATGCATCATGTTTGTATACGTGTATGTATTAGTGCCTGCAATACACTCTGCTTATGGTGATTGCCTCATTGAGAAGCTTGCCTGCAGCATTATTCTGAATAAAACCTCTAAACATTGGTATTCAAGTTTGTGACTCATTAATAATACTTTCCTGTAGTTTGTGTAAATTGTCCTTTACACGTGTACATATGTATTGAAATGATTAAGATTTGGTAACGTAATATAAGTATTTGTGTGACAGGTGTAACTTGCATAACAGATTTTTATTTCATACTAATCAAAATGATTGGATTAACTGGTATAAAGGAATATGTGAAAATATTATATGATAAAGCATAGCTCTGGTATTATTAAATCATTAATCATCAAAACGAATATTCAAACTTAAATCAAAATTAATCTTAACATATCACAAACATTGAAGTTTTAGAACATGAGAATATTTCAAAGTTATTCAAACAGAGCTTCTTACCGATTTGTTCATCGTTTGTTGTGGACAAGTTATGGGTGACGTATTATCAACTCGGAGATGGTGGTATGATGTGCATGCTGATATGGAGGGGTGAGGTAGAATGACTATGGTAGGAGGCATTGGTTGGTCTCGAAAAGAACGATCGCCTGCACCAGGCAGGCACCGACTCCTGTCGTCAGTCAGCTAACAGCTGTTTGCCCTTCATATCTTTCGTCTTCCTCTCAGGAAAAGACGAAACTTAATATTTCAGCTGGCTATTGTAGTCGTCAAGACAGTCACAGACGTTATGTTTTGCAACACCGTGATTCTCCAGGTCGAATCGATTATTTCTCTTGCTTTTGTAGTGGGGATGTGTTTCTGTGGCTAAATACAGCTTTTCCATAGGCCACATGACACAGAAGGTCGCACACAGTCCACCCCTACAGGAGGTGCATATGTGATTGGCGTTAATTTTTTGCGCCTTTTGTATGATTTCAAAATGATAATAATGCCCGTCTCGGTAGCGTGGGGCTAGATTGCTAACTCCGCGTGCCGAAGGTCACCGGTTCAAGTCCGGCCGCGGGCATGGGTGTTTAAGTGTTGTGTCTGTGAATGTCATGTCCGTCCTGTGGTGTGTCTAATTATCTGGAAAAGCTCATCAGGCTGGCTGTATGGCCTAAGATGCCAAAAGCCATTAAATAATAATAATAATAATAATAATAATGAAGATGCTGTGAAGAGAACTACTTTGTCTTTTCTAGATTTAACGTTGCCTCTGTAAATCCTTTCATGGGTGTTTGTCTCTGACCGTCTTTGTTAAAATATAACGCCACAAAATCTCTTCATACTTCCAAAACCAGCTTTCAGATCTTTTATGGCCTTTTTGCTACCGTACATACTAACAGCTGATTTTTCGTCATTTCGGCCGAGTTGCGAGCGTCCGTTTATATCTGGATATCCGTTATCTTTTTTCATAACCGGCAAATGGTTTGACTTATTTAATAATTCTTGAGGAAGTGTTACATTACAGTACATTACAGTGAAGAACCAAAAGATCTCTGAAACTGTACAAAGAAATTGTTACCTAATGACAAATTCCAAATAACTGCGAAAGCAATTCTTATGTTTCATCTCAAATTATCCACCTAGGAACTTAGTTTCAATAGCTCTAAACAATATAAGGCAATATATACATGAGTTGTTGAATTGAATGTAACTGCGATGGATCACAGGCTCTGGTGGCAAATTCCTAGTCATCTAAGGACTCCTTTCTTAATATTTTTTATTGTTTTCGTAAATGCGTTGAGTACTAAATTCCTCAACTGATTTACTTTTGCCATCTAAGAATTTTAATTTTAAATTCCTTTAGGATTTTTGATAAATTATTCATCTCTTCCCTTGGTAATTTATTCCAATCCCTGTCACCCACAAAAGAAAATTTTCCCACTCCCTTAAGCTTGAATTCGAGTGCCGGATTGTGCCCATGGTTATCTTTTGCATTCCAAGCACTACTTCTAATTCTTCGACAAATAACCCTCCATGTCCTATCACCGACATACTTCCAGCACTCTCTGAACATAGAATGTTACTTGTTTACAGTAAAAGTTGGAAATTAAATGTAGATTTGGGGTGTTAAATAGTAACTGGTAATATTATTGGTTTTATAAGACTGATAAGTACTGTTCCAAACTGTTCTCACTTGGGATCAAAGCAAACATATCTAATCTATCTAATCAGTTACTTTTACAGAAGCAAGTAGAGAAAACTTTATTTAAAAGAGATTTCTACTTATATCATTATGAATACATTCTGAAATGAGGTCAAAGTAGTAATTATAATGTTTAGAACAATAAGAACATAATTTCTGCAATGTGTGTCAGTTACATTGTAGTAATATGCACTACAGAAACTACATAGATGAACGTCAGCGAGTGCACTAATTATTTTCGCTTCCTGAATCACTTCGTATCGTTATTATCATTGGTTCTGCAGTAATAAAGGAGAGATGTGTTAGTACTGGTGTAGGGGGTGAGATAATTATTCTTTTAAGTTCCATATAAAGAGGTGCCACAGAGAAACAAGAGAGTCATTTATCATACATACTATGTGCTTATCTTGACTTGGACAATGAAGAAGCGGGACATCAGCAGGGTACAAGCAAGTGAAATGAAGTTTTTAAGAGGTAGAATAGGAGTTAATGAAATGGACAGAATAAGAAATGAAGTTATTAGGTGCACCATAAAAGAAGAACCCCTACAGGAAACGGTACAGAGGACCAGACTGAGATGGTATGGACAAGTAAAGAGAATGGAAGTTTAGAGAATTCCAAGAATAATCCATGAAATTAAGATGCGTGGTAAACGACCCAAAGGAAGACCAAGATGGCTGAAAGGAGTGGACGAGTGTGTACGGAAGAGATGAGAGCACTGGAACGAGGTGGTGAGAGAGGTGGCGGGAAGAAAGAAGGAAATGGAGAGGCTTGTGCATGAAGCAGACCCGGCTAGAGGCTGGAAACTGTTGAGGATAATGATGATGAAGATTGTTGTCGCTCTGCTGCCTGTCCATCTGCAAAGGATTCTAGTGCTTAGAAAGAATAAGTTTCAAATTTTGGATTTACACCTGTTATGCGTTTCTTTAACCCAAAACCGAATATTGTATATAAAATTATGTAAAATTATGCTCTTAGGGTATCTCCATTGAAGCAGCAAGGGTTGGGCGCAATTAATTAAAGGATTAAGATGTTTTATTAACTTTTTTGTTTGTTTGTTTTTATCGCTGGAAAATAAAGAGGCGAGCTTCCGTCAAAATGGTCAGTTTTATCGCACGCTTATATTTAGGAATTTGAAATTTTTACCTAATTCGACTATATCGTGGAATTAGCCAAAAAAGACGAAAAATGTTTACGTTTAATGTAATTTGTAAATTGAGAGAAAAACAAACAAAAATTTTTGTTTTGTAGTTACTTTCCCATCCTTTAGCACTGTTTTATTAAAATTCCTCTTAAATCACAGTGCATTGCATCCTAATGGATAGGGTAGGTACAACCTATGATAAATTTGATGGAAAATGAACTATTGCACTAACGGTGAGAGTGGCAACGTTAGGTGGCACTGAAAATCTTACAGACTTACAGTCTGGTCTACCACATACGCGGTATCTATTTTAGGTCATTGGATCACGGAATCATAGTAGCGCGAGACGCTCCAATCCCAGTTTATATACACCAATAAAACAAAATATAAAAAATTTCAATGTAGGAGTAGTCGTAATGTAAAAAGTATTAAAATATTTGAATAGGTTAATCTTTTCTAA
Source organism: Vandiemenella viatica (assembly GCA_031002005.1). Taxonomy (NCBI): domain Eukaryota; kingdom Metazoa; phylum Arthropoda; class Insecta; order Orthoptera; family Morabidae; genus Vandiemenella; species Vandiemenella viatica. The sequence continues at coordinate 9,471 of JARYHS010009190.1, forward strand.
ACAAGGTCTGCATTTAGAACTGCGAATTTATAAAAGTAGTCTACTATTTGAATTCAGCACATTTTTAATTCAGTACGGTAATGTGCAATTGTTCGTGTGCTGGTCTTATTCTATTAAACGAGCAAATGTTGTACACACACACACACACACACACACACACACACACATATATATATATATATATATATATATATATATATAACTGCTATGAGGATTTCGATTAGTATCGCCGATCAAAGAGTTTTTGACTCTAGAACTTGGTCTGTCAGTGTCTCCAAGAAAACGCATGTTCTAGGTTTTATTAAGTTTTAATGTCTCTAAAATGAGTGAGTGTCATATGCAAAATCTCTCTCATAACAACAAAATTAGCTAACGGCGTTAAACTTCTCAGTAACAGATGCCGTGTTCAGCAACTCGAGTATCTTATACTATTAAATGAACAGTTTTTGTTCTATCCATTGGCTGAATGGTGTTTAGATCAAGAAATCGATATGATAAAGCCTCATATTTTAGAAAATTCAGGCCATTATTTAGTTTTAATTTTTCAAAATGAAAAAGTGACCAAAGATAAAGCACACTTCTACGCTTAAGTAACAAATGAAAGCATGTGCGTAAAATAAAGTTATCAACATACCTATAGCACGTCCACGAAAACCATTGAGATTAGAATATAACCTTCAAACCTCGTACAGCAAAGATGATCCTAGCCATGGAAAACAGATTGCAGAGTCTGTGATTGAGTTGAAATGTAGCCTGGATCAGTGTGATAATTGAAACTTTCTGTTACAGAATAAGATACAAATATTTTAGTTAATTTAAACTGCTTTCGTGGATGTCATGTTAGTGACGTCACCTTGTAACGTGATGTATCGCGAAGTAAACTACTCCCCATTAATCGTTGGCTGGTTAGTGTAATTTAATGTGAAAAGCTATAGAAATTATTCTCGCGGAGTTCTGTCAATCACTGATATGTCGAATGATATTTGACGCCTTCTTCCATTTCCCTGTATTTCCTAGTTTTACTACTAAAATTACGCGTACGAAATTAAATATAATACTTCAAAATGTAATTACACAGTAAAGAACACTGTAATTAGGTTGTGATGTGTTTCCCACCGCGATATCTGCTTGTTATTATTACTAAAATGAAATCGTAATTTGCGATTACCAGCACGAATCTGAAAACCTCGGGTGCTTAGTACATTAACAATATTCTTCTTTCTTGGAGTATAGTGTGGAAAGTGATCATAAATTAAAATTGAATTGGTCAACGGAGATTTTCCCGGCGTATAAATGCATCATAGTTCCCGGCTTTGCAGCCGAATATTTTCATAAAATGATGACAACGTCCTCTCTTGTTCAGGTAAACGTATCTTGCTATCGAGAATCTCCAGCATCACTGCGAAACACGTGAAGACTATGTTGTAAAATTGAATTGCCTAAAAGTTTATTGACAATAGTGGCATCGCGATCTGTAATTAAACTGAAGTTTTATTATTTGTTGATAAAAATATTATACATACTTTTTTCTGCTCACAACTCGGTAATTCGATTACAGGTATTAACAATTCGCAAAGAAAGCATTAGTTGCATGAAATGAAAGAAGAGAGCCGTCTCATAATGTACCAGTTAATGGTTATTCCTCATTTGAGTAATGATGTTCCGATACCATCAAAGTATCGATACCTACTCAAATGAGTAGTACTCAAATTGTCTTACGATACTTACTCATATGAGTACTGTAAAAGTATCGATACTTACTTGTATCGATACTTTTCTTAAATTAATGTCGAAATATAAAAAAATATATGACATGTTGCTAAATTATTTATTTTATTTGCCTAGTGTAATAAAATCAAATAACACTCAGTAAACATTTTAATTTATTTATTAAAATTATAATAAAGCTCACATCGTAAGCAAACTTTGAAGGTTTTGTCTTATCTTTAAATATTTATTTATTATAGTTTTAACACTTTAAAAAAATAAAAGTTCGCTTTTGGAAGGTTTCCCAAAAAAATCAATTGTTCCAAATATTTTGGGGACAGCTTGTTTCTTTTGTTTGTCATTGTTTCACCCGCATTACAAAACAAACATCCACTCAAAACTGACGTTGCTACAACAAGATACTGTTGTGCCTATTTATACAGACAAGAAATATAAGTTTCATTTCTTCCCATTCTGTAAGTGGATTGTTTTTTAGAGACATTACAGTGTTTGACAAGTAGAGAGAGACCTTGTAACTACGGTGCGTTTTCTTTTTCTTTGTGATGTTTCCAGAAGCGATATTCCTGTGAAACACTAACTGAAGCAGCTTCTTCTTCCGATTCACATGGGCTACTTACTGTAGTTGCTTATGAACCATACTAAATAGTTTTTGTGTGGGGCTGCGCGGGAGCGACCATTGGCCAGGAATAGTAAAATGCGCGCCAAGTACAACTTTATTACAATGAAATAAGGAACCTAAAACAAATTCTTTGAGATTAGATTGCCTATTCTAAGACTGATTTTGTTTGATTTTCAATGCTACCAAATTGACGTCAGTGGAAATTAGTTTCGCAGGCGCGACTGAGTGGCGCAGCAGGGATGATGCGTATAGAATTTAACACCGGGTGCGTTTCGATACTTTTGATTCGATACCGAGTAAGGATCGAATGAATTAATTCAAATACGAAAAGTACTCGGTATCGAAACAAAGTATCGAGTACTTACTCGTATTTACTTGTATCGGATCATCACTACATTTGAGACTAGTTCCGGACAGTAGAGGCAACATGAGAGTGTGACCTCACCATGGAGTCCGGCGGCGCAGGTTGCCAGCACTGCGAGGAGGCAGAGCGTCGTGTTTGGAGTCTCCATGATGACTGTCTGCATGCAGACACTGCACAGCTGACTGCTTATCGCCTGATAGCGCTACACGTGTTCCTCAAGAGGCAATCGCAACTGTGATACAACTAATAGACGATTTCTTGATGTTGGCGAAGAGATTTTTAAAAACTATTAATTTACTTGCAGTGGATCATTGACTGTGTGATCGAAACAAGAGAAGCCAGTTTTTTTCCCATTTATAAAATAAATAAAAAATTTGATATGGTTGTATTTGAGGTGCCATCAGGAGATAAAATCTCGCATTGCCGTAGCGAAGGAAGCATTTAATAGGAAAAGGAGGACTCTAACTGGAAAAATAGATAAAACACTTAGGAAAAGACTCGGTAAATGTTTTGTATGGAGTGTGGCTCTTTCTGGATCGGAGACATTGACACTAAGACGAGAGGATGAAAAGCGGTTAGAAGCATTTGAGATGTGGATGTGGAGGAGGATGGAGAAGATTAGCTGGGTGGATAAAATAAGTAATGTTGAAGTGATGGACAGGGTCAGTGAAAGCAGAAAAATTCTCCAAGTTTTAAAGGAGAGAAAGAAAAACTGGATGGGACACTTGTTGAGAAGGGAGTGCCTGATAAAAGACGCCTTGGAAGGTCTAGTCTGTGGGAGGAGAATACGAGGAAGAAGGAGGTACAAAATTATAGACAACATCAAGGAAGACGGCAACTATATGGTTCTAAAGAGAAAGGCAGAAGATAGAAGAGCATGGAGAGCAGCCAAGTGAAGACCTGCCCGACGGCAGAAAACTAATGATGATGATGATCATATAAGGATTTTGGAGTTCTAGGTTATTTGCGTTTTATTTGAATTAATATACTGCTTATCAAAAAATTTACTAAAGGAGGATACTTAAATCTTATGGTGAGAAAGAATTTGAAAGTCGCTGACACGCTTCCCTAACGAGTAAGCCCATTGCTGAAATACACCCTGCAGAAACTCCCAGGCAATCAGATTATTGCACTTGCTACTAATTATCTAGTAATTCTTTCTAATTTCAACCAACGGCTTTGTTAAATCAGTATCAGTACACTGAAGAAACATAATTGGAGATTGAAGTCACTTACGAACTTAAACAAATATTACTGAACAATGTTATAGATTAGCAATAAACCAAAAAGAATTGATAATAGATGATAGCAAGATGCCAATATTGTGCTCACTGGTGCTATTGCCATTTGTGTCAGTCTCTGGTATTAGCCCCACAGGTCAATTGGCTGAACTCTCGGAGGTTCGATCGGTGGGAATTCTAATTTCGTCTTCGCATGCTAACCAGTAGTCCTGAGCAGGGGCGGATCCAGGATTTTGGTTTGTGGGGGGCTTGAGCGGACTTTGGTTTGGGGGGGGGGGCTTGGCTTGAATGAAATTTGGTTCAGAGGGCTTGCCTTCAGTGGATTTTGGTTTTGGGGGGGGGCTTGAGTCGGCCTTAGGGTAGTCTTTATAGCCTTCTCGGGCCTCAAATCCATAGAGCTAAAAAAAAAAAAAAAAAAAAAGGTATCCAAAATTACAGTGCCGGGGTGGACCTAGATACTTTTGGGGGGGGGCTTGAGCCCCCTAGCCTCCCCCCCCCTGGTTCCACCCCTGGTCGTGAGTATTGTTTTTAGACCATTTACCGCCATCATATCGAAAAAGTCATGTATGATTGACAATTTTGGCCACCGAAATCGAGTTTCATAAACAGAACAACAGAAAATACATGAACACAAAAGTTACGTCGTTCATTGGCTGATGGTTTCCATCCTGGCTTCCTTTCTCCTGGTGTGATTTTGACAAATCTTGATGGTCGGCTAGAGAATCAAACCCCACTCCTCCAAAAAGCAGAACCTAACGTTACAGCTCATCGATCACCCTCGGTGTTCCTTGTGACCTCAAACGTAATAAGAATATTAAGAGCCAGTAAAAACGAAACGGAAGACAAGGCGACGTGCTGTTGTACTTGCTCGTTACATATTTTTTTGTGGCCAAGTTAGCAAAAAATAGTTCTCGATTCACTGTTTTCTCCAAAGGAATCATCGCACTCGTTCACCAACTTCTGTACTGGTTTAACCTTAGTTCAAACGGTTACCTGAAGTAATTCTTCAATTGAAGTTTTTTTTGGAGAGGGCTGAATGTGCCATGCGACGAAGTTACTGCGTACGAGGTCTTCCAGAAATGCCTTTAGCAAAGAAAGAACAGGTTTATTAAGAGAATAATGGGTGAAACAGCTCAACTGAATTAATTTACCGGCATCAAGTGCGCTGTTTGTTGAAGAAATCTCTTGAATACTGCCCGTCATAAAGTTTTGATTAGTGTGTCGGCTGGATTTCTTGTCTCCTCAAACGAGCAGGTGCGTTTACAAAAGACTGTTTCCGACAGACGTGTTGCAATAAGTGGACCATTTGGCCCTTGATTACTGATATCAGTCAAGATAATGCTCACGGAGGCTGATTCCAAGCAATGAACTTAATCAGCATTTCACTAGTGCTACTTATCAATCTGTGAACCGCTAAGCCTGAAACGATGAGGTGAAAAGGTGACTACAATAAACTACTCCTACTCCTATAGCACCACATCAATATGCTTCGGTGTTTCTCCGTTCTTGATACTCCTGTAGTCCAAACTGTGCTACATACCAGTATATAAAATGTTCTGAATAGGGGTCTTCTAACAGCAACAACTTTGCTTTTGAATGACATGAGATCGATCACCCAATGTTATAGATGATACCATAAAGCCCCAACTTTTCTTTTTTTTTTTTTATCCTTTTCTTATTCATCTTTTAGAAATTTGGTATGAAATCTTTTCTATTTTACAACGGCATAGCAATTAATTCATATCAGCATTTTTCCCCCGAGTGATCTAGAACGGAATCCGTAAATGAAATATATTTTAATTTATATCAAACAACTTCTCAGCATGGAAGTTCCTAACGGAGAAATGTGTGAGGAATCTTTTTTTTTCCATTATGGCCTTTTCGACCTCGAGGTCATTAGAGGCGGGAAATAACTCAGGGCAAGGAACGCAAGGCATTCCGCCATGGCCTTTACAAGGAACCATCCCGGAATTCGCATGGAGTGATTTGGAGAGACCATGGAAAACCAAAATCTAGATGGCCGGACGAAGATTGGAACGTACATTCTCCCGAATGCGAGGTGCAAACCTTAATCTCTCCTGGGTTTCATTTTTGGTGAAACATTTGTTTTTAAAGGTGCATTGGATATAGATCCATAGTTGAGCTGCGCTTAATGTTGTAGTGTATGTGAGTATTCTGTAAACGATACTCCTAATATAATAATGGGAATACAATCTACTTTAGTATTCAGCTTTCAGTGGTGAAACGTTAACTTAATCATGATACTAGCTTTTCTTGTAAACAAATATTTTTAAAAAAAAAAAATTTAATGCAAGTTCTGACAAAGTGTTGTATTCACTGCAGAACTGTTGAAAGATGTATCTGGATGTCGTGAAAAACAGTGATAAAGTTATTTACATCGAGAAAACTGAATTTACATTTCAGTATTATACATTCATTTTTATATTCCGTTTAACTATGCCATACGGCCAGCTTACAAATGTACGACTGAATTAATATGGTGCAATGCTTTCCGTAAGTTCAAACAACACAGGATGGACACAGCACTAGCCCCTCCATTGTCTCAAGGATTAGAATTACAAAAAAATGTTCGTAATACACCATTACAACAACTGCCATTAACAGCAACAATAGAACTGAACAAGTGTTATAATAATAACAGTGAATCTGAATTTAACAATATTCAAGAAGTTCGTGAAACAGACGGTGAACATTTAAATTATATGACAACATATGCTCCCTAGTAAAACTAATTTTGATATGCAGATGTTCATTAATGTATCCTAATCAAATTTTTGCGCCAACATTAATCAAATGAAAGCTTTTTGATATTTGTTAGAAAAAATAAAAAAAACTCTTACCTCGAACAAACTGCTAATTTTTCTCTTGGTGATAAAGACTCCTTGAAATTCGTCGTATCTCTCTTACTTATCACTGGTGTAATTCTGGTTACAATGTTTTCATACTCATACCTACTCATCTTAAAATACTTTAAAAAATCTGTCATCATCATCTACAAGCTCCTTGTATAATGTGTAAAATTATCCTTCTTTTCTTTGTTTTCCGTTCATGGGATGCACAGCAAACTTTATTTTTCTCTGCTGCTCTTCTGCATAAGCTGACTCTTCTTCCTCCAGCAAAATTGCTACTACAGCTAGTTCTTCCAGTGAAAAATTTCTAAACATTTTATTAGTAGTTACATGCGCGCACTTTCTAGTTTCTCTGACGACGTCTGAGAGTGTACTGTGGTATTCAACTTTTCTGTGCCGTGTCTGCCACGTTCGGTAGATGTGAAAACTTATGTCTCTGCCGTGTATGACACGTTATAGACTAGGCGCAAATTGAGACGCGTATCGTCTTAATTATTTTTAGAAAATCATGATTTTATTGTTAATAAGTTTATTTTTAATGTATTTTCTAATGAAACAGGTATGTTACATCTTCATCTTTTCTATACTTGTATCTCTACAGTTATTGTTTTAATGTAAGTAGTTGCTCAAAATGGGAGCTGATTTTACAATATCTTTCACGGTGTCCACTTTACTATCAAATGGTTTCCTGAACACACAAAACCATGAAGACAGTATACCGAAGGCGCATTCCGTGGTTTCTCGAGCTCTAAAAATTCAGGCGTTAAAAATTTTGTGTTCATAATTTTCAGATACATGCCTCCTTGTACATTTTCTGTGAAAAGAAAGACCTTGTCTTCTAAAAAAAAAAAAAAAAAAAAAAAAACGGCGGCATTGGCTTAGCAATATCGTGCTTTCAGGAGACAGAAGTACTAACATGTGTTACATTATTTTCATGCCCGATGCACTACTAGCAAATACATTTTCATTGAAAAATCTGCCCACAGCTCCAATATCAACTGTGATGTAATTTTAATCCGCTTTTCCTTTTAGACAAAATCTCGTTAGTTTACTTAAATTTCTTACTCAGCAAGGAATAAAGCAAAACTCCATGTTCGGCACCATCTGATTCTAAATAACGACAAATTTTAGTAAAAAAAATGTTTTCTTCGCGTGTCGTGTATTTTCAGACGCGAGTGGTACGCGCGCCACTTGGAAACTGCGTCTCAATTTGCGGACCTCCACGCTACGCGTGTCATGCCGCTCGTGTCGCGTCATGTCACACGCGCTATATGCGTCTCAATTTGCGCTTAGCCTTACGTGCTAGACACAATACGTGCTGGTAAATGTGAACGAGGCGGCCGGCGACACTAGGGTTGGCAACAATGGGGGCGGCAAACAATGTTCGAACGGGCGACAATCTCACTGTTTTTTAGCCCGGTTCGTAAAACTCCTAAATCCACCACTGGCTGTAGTTAGACAGGGGGCGGCATAGTCAATATTGTACACGGGTGTTCAAACAGCTAACGGCGGGCCTGCTTATCACAGTAGTAAAAGACGGTTGTATCATGATACTGCATGAAACCTTGTACTCCACCATGCAGCTGTCGCAAATCAGGACTGCTATGTTCAGCTGCTTACAAAAACTGCTCTGGTCTGTCTCGTGAAAACATTCCTAAGACTTACGTAGATGAATGAGAGGAAGCATTCTTCGACCTCGAGGAAGCTGTTCCTGATGCAATGGATCAATGAGAAATAATTCTAGGTGAGGACATTGATAAGCTGAGACAATAAAAAGGGAAAAAACTGATTTATGATCAATTTTTACCTGATTACGAATTTATTATGACTTAATAACTTTGTGCAATAGCATTATGCATTCATTACTGCTCTATTGTCATAGTAATAGAGGGGTCTGGTAGCGCAGTGGTTAAGCCGTCTGACTGGAGATCGAATTCCCGGTTTCATCTGCGATTATCAAAGGCCATTAAACCGACCTTCTGCTATGCCACAGTTTGCTGTGTAATGTGAACAGGGGCGTAGCTACTATGGGGCTATGCGGTGCAGTGCACCGGGGCCCTCACGCTCAGGGGGCCCCTAAGCATACCTCAAGGGGCCCCTAAGCGCAGTTTAGAGGGCCCACGAGCCTTCACAGCAAACTGGCGACCTTTTTTAAAGCTCTACCGTCGTCTAAGGGGCCCCTGAGAACACAGGAGCCCCTCACTAAGGGCCCGGGGCCCCAACCACTGCTCAGGGGCCCCCTAAAGAACAATTCAAGGGCCCTCATCCTCAGTTCAGGGGGCCCCTACCAGCACACAAAGCAAAAAAAGGTCGCCCGTCTGGCCTGAGGGACCAAAATAAATTTTTTGCACCGGGGCCCTTGTTGACCTAGCTACGCCACTGAATGTGAAGAAGGCTAAAACGCTTCTGTGGTTCGGATTTCACGATAAGCTGTTGGTTCCCAATACCAATACCACCTAGAGGAGATTAAGATGGTATTGCCAACACCCGGTATGATTACCAGGTATGGTTAGATAGCCACAAAGGGGAGCATTGCGCGGCGTATCGAAAACACTGTCACCTGGCTGCCGAACAATCCTTCGGCATCTCTCGGCCAACAGTCAGTGGCGGGTCCAGGGGGGCTAGGGGACTCAAGCCTCCCCTCCCCCCCCCCAAAAAGTATTTAGGTCCATCCCCGACATCGTAATTTTTTTGATTTAGATACTTTTTTTTAGCTCTGCTGATCTACCCTTACCCGCTTCAAGCTGCCACCCCCTCCCCCTCAAAACGAAATTCGCTCAAGCCCTCCCCAAACAAACATCGGCTCAAGGCCCCAAAATCCTGGATCCGCCACTGCCAACAATGCTTTATGATTATTGAACTGACCATAAGTAATCAAAGTGTAGTACATACATATATATGTCATACAGAAATACATATACATATCAATTATATATACAGGGGTTCCAGGTCATTTTGAGCGACAAAGTAGGTAAAAACCCCAATTTTCGGAAAAGTGTGAAATTTTGCTGATTTTGAAAGAATTGTAGCTCGCTTAGTTTTGAGTTTAGAAAAAACTTTCTACTATAAAAGTTGTAGGAAATTTAGGCCTCTTTCAAACTGGAAATAAAGTATTTCTAGCTAGGACTCATCAGGATGGAGTTATAGAATGAAAACTAAAAAAGTACTAAAATGTTGACGTTTTTTGACCACAGAAAATTGTGCCGATGGAGTCGGAGGTCGAAAAACTTGATTTCTGCATACTCTCCCCAATATATACAAGATAAGATAAAAAAAATCTTCTGCGTGATATTATGCAAGGTAAAACTACCCCGTTACTGGAATGTGGTACCCAACCCGCGGGTTGCATGTGGCTCGCCTACCCTTTCCATGTGAACCGAAGCCTAGCAATTATAAGCCGAATTTATCGGAAATTGTAAAAAATTTTAACAATGTCAACAGTCCCATTGATGTTAAAATAAATGCTTACTTTTAAAAGTGGAGTTTTACTGCACTGTAGACAAGGGCGTAGCTAGCATAGGGCTAGGCGGTGAAGTGTACCGGAGCACCGCAGCCCCCACGCTCAGGGGCCACCTGAGCGCAGCTTAGGAGGGGCCTCCAAGCGCAGCCCAGGGGGGCCCCCAAGCGCGGCTCAGAGGGCCTATGGGCCTTCAGGGCAAATGGGTGACCTTTTTTTTTTTTTTTTAGCTCTTTAGCTCTGAGGGCCTTGTGAACTTAACTACGCTACTACCCAGGGGGCCCCCAACCACAGCCCAGGGGTCCCCATGCTCAGCTCAGGGGGCCCCTACCAGCAACTTGGCAGAGCTAAGAAAAAAATGGTCACCTCCGGGGCCTTGTTGTCCTAGCTACGCCACTGACTGTAGATTATTATGGTCCAGCATGATATAGCAGCAGCGCTTATGCGGCCCAGGAAGAAGGAAGGTACTGCTGTCCTACATTGTGATTTCAATGTACAAAATAACTCTGATAATAATCAACAGATTCTGAGTAAACCCCTTATTTAACATTATTTCCTCAAAGTCTACAACTTTCTGTCATTTATATGTCCACCTAAACTTTTTCTGCCACTAATGGTAACTTTTATTACCGATTATTGTGTTTATTTACACAAAATAAAGATAGACGAATGAATGAATCGGTATATCCGGTAACCCAAACGTAGGTGTACCGGTATATCAAGGAGGGAGTTACACAATATGGTGATTAGGAATCGTGCAGCACCGCTTCTCCTATCCTACTCACTAAGTTCCGAACGGTGAAAAATTCTACAACCATTGGCTCTCGAAACATTTAACCCTATGTCAGGCGCAAGATACAATTATAAGCTAACGAAACGGGTTATCAAGGACGTATGTTAATTTTCATAATTTTGAGCGAAGTAGCAGCATAGCAGAACTCAGGACGTAAGTTCCACGTGAAATTATAGACTTCTGATACTGATGAGAACACGGTGTAAACACAATCTTAGTGGACATCATAATAACACAAGTGGGCTAAACTTAAATCACCAGTTATGTTCAGAATTTTATATCTGGGGACAATCAGAACATGTTACGAAGACATTGGAGGATAAATCAAATTCACCCTAGCAATTTCTTTACTTTCATGGTTTCCAAAGTTGGCTCCATCCGACTATTATCTGTTTCCAGACATCAAAAAATTGCTACTAAGAATGTGATTTTCATCAAACGATGAGGTGATTCAAGAAACAACTGTTTTACACTGATTGAAAAATCATACGAAGTGGATGGGATCAGAAAAACCAAACTCCGTTCAGCTAAGTCTATGGATCTCAGAAATTACTGAACAAAAATAATACTTCCGTCATTTTTTCACGTTTTTAACAAACAACAGTCGTATGTAAGTACAGCCCGCATTTTTTTTTTCGTATACTGTTTGCTGAAACTAAACAAATTTGTTTACGCAGCTGTTATTTATAACATCATAAACGCTGTTGCCAAATAGCTTAGTAACTTAGCAGCTAAATAAATTAGTGGCAATTATTAAACATAAACCATACCCCTTTGAATTTTGTCACCGTCTAGTTTCGAGTCGTAGAGCTCTTCCAAAAATATGTAAATGCCTTGTCGATATTAGTGTGAAACAAATAACTTCATGTAATAAGTTGCAATATCCACATTTTATATATATATAAAGTCTGGTATCCAGAATGTGTTGGTAGACCAATTACCACATACAGAATTCGGATGGAGACCGGGTTTCAGGGAGCATTTAAGGGGGTGTCCATTAATTACGTGTGGTGTTTTTCAGGAATTCCGGGTCTCCTCCCTTATGATGACGTGAGACCCCCTCCCCTCCCCTCCTGACCAAACTCGTAGTCTTTTGAGACCTTTTTTTTATTTTTTTTAAAGCTCTCCGGCTTCCTAGGGCGGTTATACATCCCCCTCCCCCTAAAGTCGGCATCGGTTTCATTTATAGACCTTTTTTAAAGCTCTACTGCTCTTCTAGAAATCAAAAATATGACGTGAGATTTCCGTCGATCTCCCCCCCCCCCTCTCCCTTGGTGGGATTACGCCGGATTCCTCCCACCCCCATTTCACCTCACGTAAGATTTTCGGGGTAAACTGTTTGTCTGTGACCATTGTTTCTCATGGATAATTTTGGAAATGGAGACAGACGAACTGGAATATGAGATGTGATGCGGTGCAAGTGGCATGAGTTAAGTTTCTCCATAGGTAGGGTTACAATACAGAATGGTGGTTGCATGCAAATGGCATGTTTTGCAACGAGGCCTATTACAAGGGAAGGACCATAAGGTGACGTTGTCTCCTGACCTAGATTACATGAAGCATATTCTTCTTCATGACTACGACTTACCTATGTCGCATTCTCCCCACTATCCTCCCACAATCTCCTGTATCCCCTTCGGTAGGTCACCTAACTTAAAGAATATACTTGTGCACAAATATCAACCCTCTAATGCTCCTAAATCACAATACCGTTCCTTCCCTTTTAATAGACTCGTAAAACATGCAATATCCATGCAACCACCATTCTGTATTGTAACTAGGGATTGCAATCCAGCAAAGCGGGATCCCGCAATCCCGCATCATTAGACAGTCTAGCGGATCCCGCACAAAATTAAGCGGATCCGCAATCCGCAAAATGCGGATAAAACGCGTGTCAGTGCGCGACTCGCTGCCCCACTCGGTCTCTATCGGATGTATTGCACTGTTTGCTATAACTTTCCAGTTGGCATTTGGCGAGTGTGAACAAACGTTTGTTTTTGTCAACCTGCGTCATTCGTAAGTAAATAGATACACTTTTACGTATTCATTTTCGAGTACACATTTCTGTAATTTGAGTTATGTTACGTATTTAGTACGATTTTGTAACTACATAATTATTTTTTATGTCTTGCAAACGTTATCTGAACTACAAAGTTACAGCTTTTTATTCACGGTTTCATTATTCCCATTTTCTGTATTTGCAGATAAAGTTATTGTGATAATTTCCTTTTTTGTGGCTGAAAATTTGATTATTCATTGATAAGAAACTAACGTTATCGTAATTTTAATCGCATACCTATTTATTTAGCAGCTATCAAAAGGCAATTGTATATCCTTTGACTTATTGCTGTTTTGGCCGCTGCCTCAATGCGTTTCTTTGACGAAAGCCGCCTGTTTACATGTGCCGCTCAGGCTATAGATTAATACCTCTTCTCCTTGTTATTATTTCGACTAAAGGCAAAAAAAGTTATAATGAAGTTTTCACGGGTGTATCGACGAATTGTGTTGTAGGAACACCATACTAAGACGGCTGCCTCCGCTGTCTCCCTCACGTGTGAAATCTCGTGTTTTTACAATGAAATCCGGAGATATAACCTATGAAAACTTCACTGCAATCATTCGCAGAGAAAGTCTTCTTTCTTATATAAAAGTAATAATTTCCACTCTTAAAACGTCGTTACGCCACATATGTAAAATTTAAATACTTGAGGAATCAGAAGATATAATAATGAATCCCACAAAAACAATTTTTGTAAAAAAAAAAAAAAAAAAAAAAAAGCCAAGTTTCGTGCTTGTGCAGTGACAAAAAGTTATGAGATCTTGTTCTGAGCCAAGTATACACTTTATGAAATGGAATGCTTTCTCTCGGTGTTATGGAACGTTTATTTAGAATTAAAAAATAAACTCTGCTAACTTGGCCACGAAGCAAACCATGTTTTTAAATTCATGTGATGTATTGAAAGGCACATTGAATATTTTCCATTTTTATTATTTATTTAAAAATTGATTTAGATTAAAAAATGTAAAACCTAGAAATGTACTTAAGACACGCTAAAAGTTTTAATATCATTTTGCCAATTAAAATATTGTTAACTAATAATTTTTATCATTTAATATTAAAATTGATTTATTAATTTAATTATTATTTAATTTATTGACGTTTTAAGTAACTATGTTTTAAATATAAGCGTTAAAAAACTGTTTGCGCCAATCCCGCACGGATCCCGCGGGATTGGTGCAAATCCAGCGCGGAATCCGCGGGTTTGCAATCCTTAATTGTAACCCTACCACTGGCATACGCCACCTTAACCTTTCGTTACCTATTACTGGCGAAACCTGTGTCACCTGTAACACGTCCCTAAGTTCCACCGGATACAACAACTCCTTTACCTTCATTGCGAGAGTTCTTACATCGGCCTCACCAGAATGAATGATCACATACAACAGTTTACTGCCAAAATATAGTCCACCCTATTCCTGCCCATGCCAGCGCTCACAACTCATGTGACTGTTTCATAGTCAGAGCCTTCAGAGTACTCCCTAAAACCACATCCATAGCTGAACTCTGAGGTTAAAAATTGTTCTACCAACGCATTCTGGATACCAGACAATACCCAGGCCTCAGTCTTAGATAATACCTTCCTCACCCTGGAATTCCCATCACTCATATATTATTTTAACTCAGTTTTAATTTTTACTTATCTTTTTCCTACCCCTTTATATATTGGATTAATTCTTCAATTTCGGTGTACATTTTCTCTAATTTTTTTTTCAGATATCTTCCAGGGACGTTGGAAAATACTCTTGTACTCATGTGGTTGGAGCGAGCTTAGTTTCTACCCTCATCAAACTGTTCATAATAACTCACCAGTTTCCCTACCCTGTTGTTCATTACAAATCCTTCACCAGTAACTCCAACGACAGCTTCTGTTGATTTGCTTCCTCATGCCGTTAATCATTTCTGAGTCATCCGCCTTTAGGGGCCGTTTCCAACCCAAAAGGGAAGACGGTGCCCTGACCCATTCCCCTCTCTTTTCCGCCCTCCTTTTTGAGGCCGTTGGCAAGCAACGGGTGACTCCTTATATCGGGAATCATTCAGTCGCCAGAGCCTCGTCCGTGTAAACGTGGTGCACCACGTGACGGAAAGATTGAAATTTTCTTAGACGATGCTAATATTGTTGTGTTCTATTCCGTGCCTGCGATGCAGAAGGTATTGTTCGGCAGTTCTGAATATCACTCATTATCTGATGTCAGAAAAAACAACTGAACGGATTTGGAGAGGTGCAAAGCCTGTGGTCCCGGTGGTAGGAGTAGGCGTGATTCATATGATCAGAAGTCGGAAATATGAGAAATTTAAGATAAAAGTTTCCACAAATTAGTATTCTTTTTTCGTTGAAAGCGATTCACTCAAGTACTAGTGGTCGTGTTTTTTAAAAAAATGTTTTCGAATAATTTACAACCCATAGTATTGCGGATAAAATGTATAAGAAATAAATAATTTAAACGATAGTTATAACGGATAGGCCTATGTAGAGACTAGAATAGTTTCTGAGGCTATTTATTTTTACTGTGGTGCATATACATTTACTCAATTGTCACCAAACACAAATAGCTTTTAAATTGCCGTTATAGAAAGATATTGTTGATCGGGCCCCGGAAGCAACGCTAATTCTTAAGTTAAGTCTGTCATACTAATGTAGAATACAACTAATCAATGAGGTGTTTATAAAAATTAAAAAAAGATTCTTTTTCTAAAACACGAGTGACGGTTTTCGAAAAGACTTTCCGCCAACAGTTTGGTTGCATGCTATTTTTCTAATTTTCGATAACCGGAAGGAATTACCGGTACTCATACGTTGATGTGTCTGCAAAATAGCAATTGCTTTTCTCCGAGGCCTCTCTACAAACTTTGTGGATAAATGAGACCAATTATCTGATCGTTACGTTAGCTATTCCCTTAAACAGAATTAAAGGCACGATAGCTTCTCATATTGTTACATAAATAATGGCACTGTGGCAACAGCATTCCAAGATAATTAACGTTGATATCTCTACAAAGTAACAATTAATTTTCTCCGAGGCCTCTCTGCAAACCTTGTGGATAAATGAGACCCATTATATGATCGTTACGTTAGCGGATCCCTCAAACACAATTAACGGCACGATAGCCTCTCAAGTTGTTACATAAATAATAGCACTGTGCCAACAGCATCTCATTTATAACAGAGCAGCTAGAAGTTGACTACACTAGACTATTATATATTTTACAAGAATATTTGGTATCTAGTTGCGCTAACAAAGAGGTCACGACCAATCAGTTTCAACATAGTTGTAAAGGTCTTTTTGGACATTTACATTTATTTGGAAGAATGAGAATTTTTAGTTACACGAAATATTTTGTAAAGTTAGTGGAGCCTCAAGTCAGAACAATATACAAGCGCCATCGTCAGCGAGAGCTGCTTATTGGTAAAATGCTGACGACTGGCTAAGAGGACATCGCTCCGTTTAGTGACGCAAAACCGAACTTACGTGCGAGCACAGCGAGCCAATTGTCCTCACTTTGTCAGATATTACGAACCAATCACTATGGGTTAATTCTCAGCAAGACCGTGTCTCATTAGCTTGCCTCACCACCATGCATCCATCATTTCATTTCATCATTCAATCAGTAGGTTAACAATCTCTATTAGTCAGTTCGCGCAGTCGAGATGCGGCTCAGTCAACAATTATTATTTTTAGAAGCTATCGTGAGCTATCCTTACAGACCGCGCTCTCAACTGTATTCATACAGTCTTCAGTGGTTAATAAAAGGAACTGTAAAGACGATAGTCGCCTATATTATTTATTAGGTAGATTCTCAGCTAGGTTATTATTTTGTACTGGCCTTTCCCTGCCTAAACCGGTTCTCCAACCATAACTAATGGAGTGGTGCCAATTCAGTCGTGACAATTAACAACTTCTTATTGCCCAGTAGTCATTGCTGAAATTAGCAGAAGAGCAATATGCCTCAGGACATGGGATAGTGAGATTTAAGGATCGAGTATATTGTGGAAGATTCGAACTGAAGATTCTTAGGATGGAAAACCTTCGGAAGAAAAATCATGAATGAATGGCGGGCAGTAATTCAATGGCAGATGGAATGTGTTGGTGGTGAGACTGGCGAGACAGATAACGGCTGATAGCAAGTTTAATCAGTCATAATAAAAGTTATTATATTGGCGACAGTCTTCTACCACAGAGAGAGATCTACGCGGCCGTCGTCCTGGCTGAGCGAGCAGGAGTCGAGTTGCAGCCAGCGGTAACTCCATCACGACGCCAGCAGAGCAGTTCTACCGGCTTCAACTCGTCGAAAACAGCAGACGGTGGGTTCTGAACACGCGCGCATACATATGGCAAAATATTACGATTTTTTCTGCGGGAAAAACTGCATAATTTTAAAATTCAAAAGTGATTTCTTTATAAGAAATTATTTTAGTCAAATTGCCTGGTGAAAGTACGCAACTGTTTAAAAAGAATGAACAATACAAGCTTTACGATTTGGTTTCTGTCAAAAAAATAGTATGTTAAATTATAATTCTGATCAAGATATGTTGTTCAATGTGAAATATGTGGCGGAAGGCAAAATTACGGGTCTATCACTTAATAAATTAAAAGAAAAATGTAAACCGCGAAGTAAGTTCATCAGTTGTGTGTCAAAACTAGTTAGTTAATTCAAATAAGTTATTCATTAAACAAATTATTCCCTCAAACTATGTTTTCACATGTGCTATAATTTCAAACATATAACGGAATAATTTCTGAGTGAAATGAAATAATGTAAATTGCAATCATAACATTTAGTGAAAGGTTATGGTTTTGATCGAAGGCGCCCGGACAAGGCAGTAATTTCAAATAAAATCCATATAAATCTAATCTGATTTAAAAATAAAATGGGCATTTAGTAAAATTATTATATTTGAGAATGCAATTAACTTCAAAATAGATTCACCCAAATAATTTTCAGTTAAGAAAAGCTTGTAATGCGTAAATCCAATGTAGAATGGTGGGTGAATAGTTTGCGTGAGTGCACACCGAGCACAGTAACTAACTATATTTTGGAATTTCGCGAATGTTGAAAAACTATGCCATTATATATATATATATATAAAACTTATCAGTTTCGGAAAGACATATTCGTAATCCCTACTCTATCTAAATACAATACAAGCTAAGAGCAATTATTTGCAATAGTTTACAATATTTCAATGTGTTATATGAATTTTGTGATGATTAACGTAACACGTTATTTCGAGCAAGAGCGGTCAAAGCAAGATCTAATCCAATGTTTGTCAGAAGTCATTCTTTTGTTGGTTAAAAATTCATTTAGTGCTTTGGCTCGTTAAGTTGGCAAACTTGTATCATGTATTAGGAACTAAAAGGTAGTGATGCCAACTTAGTGGATTTTCCATGAAAACTGGTAGTTTCGATCCCCTTTTTAACTGAGAATTATTGCTTTTAGTGGCTAGTGGACTTTTATAGTGGTTCAGTAGAATTCATTTTCAATGAGTGAAAAGATGATAACTCAACCAATAAGACACACTTTTCGAAATACGAGGGTAGTGCGGAAAGTAACCTCCGTTTGGCTATAAATAAAAAAACTTGAATGGTAAAAAATATCTTATTATAAACATCTTAAAACTACAGCTTTTTACTATTTTCAACATAGTCACCATTTAAATTTAAGTATTTTTCAGAGCGTTTTACTAAACCGAGCGTGGTGGTGTAACGGATAGCGTTCTGGCCTCGCATTCGGGAGGACGGCGGTTCGAATCCCCGTCCGGGCATCCAGATTTGGGTTTTCCATGGTTTCTCCAAATCACTCCAGGTGAATGCCGGGATGCTTCCTTCAAAAGGCCATGGCCGAATTCCTTCCCATTCCTTGCCCCCCATCCTTTCCCGTCTCTAAAAGACCACGTTGTTAAAAAGGGACGTTAAACTGTTTAAAAAAAAAAAAAGTTTCACTAATTTACAAATTCCTTCTTCATAAAATTTAGCCGCCTGGGCATATAGCCAATCTTTCACAGCATTTTGAAGTTCGTCGTCGTCATCGAAGTGCTGTGACGCAAGCCACTTCTTCATGTGAGTGAGGAGATGAAAATCACTAGGCGCCAAGTCGGGGCTGTAAGGGGGATGATCGAAAACGTCCCATTTGAATTGCTTAAGAAGCTCTTGAGTCTTACGGGCACTGTGAAGACGATCGTTGTCATGCAAAAACACAACACCGAATGACAGCCTACCGCGTCGTATGTTTTGAATGGCTCGCTTAAGTTCCTTCAAAGTTGGGATGAAGATAAATGCAAAGAAGAGTCAGCTAATTAGATACACAAAAGGTTAATTATGAATATAATGTGGGGGAAGAATTGCTTGCTGAAGACTTGAAATGTAAATATCTTGGCATTACATTTTTATAACAAGCTTAAATGGCCAGGACACATTGGACAGGTGGTAGGAAAAGGTTCCAAAATCCTGCACTTGTTGGAGAGAGTGATGAGGGGATGCACGAGAGAAGTAAAGGAATTGGGTTACAAACTTTGGTCAGACCATTGCTCGAATATGGTATGGTAGTATGGGACCCACATTTTGAGTATCAAATACAGGAGTTGGAGAAGGTGCAAAGAAGGGCTGCTAGATTTGTTTCTGGAAATTATCGCAGAATGCAATCAGTGACAGATATGATAAAGGAGCTGGAATGGGATTCATTGCAAGACAGGAGGAGGATGAGGAGGGTAATGGGAGTGTACAGGGCGTATACTGGTGATGAGGTATGGAAAGATATTGCAGTAGGTATAAAAAGCAGTTCATGGAAGGAAAAAGATGACCATGACCACAAGCTGGCACTCGATTTCAGGCACAAGGGTGTGCGAAGATTTTCTTTTTTAGGTAAGGGTGTCAGGGATTGGAACGAGTTACCAAGGGAAATGATGAATAACTTACCGAAAACGTTAAAAGAATTTAAAGTTAAAATTTGTAGAGGGCAAATGTAGGTAAGTGAAGGACAGCGGGAAGTTTGGTGTGTAGGGAAATTGCCATCGGAGCGTGTGCTCCATTGCAATTAAAATTAAATTTAATTTAAGTTTCACAGCAGACATCTAAAGTGATTGTGGTGCCACGTTCCATAAATTCAACAAGCAAAACTGCCTCGGCATCCCAAAAAACTGTAGTCATAACCTAACTCGTTGAAGGGCTTTCTTCGGCTTGCATGGAGTATTGTTATGGCCCCAGGCCATCTACTGTTGTTTCGTTTCCGCGTTTACGAACGCCACCCACGTTTCGTCACCAGTCACAATTCTCTTCAGAAAATCTTCTCCTTCCACGTCGTAGCCTGAAAGGGAGTTTAAGGCAGGGCCCGTTCGTTTGTATCTGAAGACCTCTGTAGCAATTTCGGTATCCACCTAGCACAGAACTTCCGGTAGCCTAGTTTATCAGTGACAACCTCGCACAAAACCGTACGAGAAGTTTGCGGAAATTGTTCAGAAAGTTCAGAGATTGTGAATCTTCGATCTTCACGAACTTTTCGTCAACTTTCTTGACAAGATCATTATTCACAACAGGTTTACCACTCCTCTCTTCATCATGAATCGGACCCATTGCCGCACAACACCTTCACTCATAACATTCGGACGGTATACAGTACACAATTGAAGATGAATGTCTGCTGCTGAAATGTTTTGCGCCAACAGAAATCTTATTACAGCACGCATTTCGCGGGATTTTCTATTGCAGCGCTCATGTTTTAAGGTTATATATAACAAGACAATGTGCGAAAGAACGAGGTTCGTACTGTAACAGTTGGATGCTTACTGAATGGGGGAACACGAAGATGTGAAAATGGCGGCGTTCGCGCATGACTACTAGCGCCACGCTAGAACGGAGGTTACTTTCCGAATTATCCTCGTATATTTCTACCTGATTTCAGGAGTATTTATCTTTACTGTGTTGAAAACACTGAAGTTGACCGAGTTTTTATTTCATTTCACGTTTAAAAGAGTACAATAACAGCTAATTGATTATTATCAATTAAGGTTGCTAAGGATATTAAATCGATTTCTTCGTTTATTTTAATTAATAATGTTTATTTATTATAAAAGTGGTCATTATTCCGTAATTTCATAATTATTGAGTTATTGTTTTTGGTCAAAATTACTGAACTGTGAGGAACCTCAAGAAGACAAGAATTCAGTCAGTCACAAGCAAGCATTAAACCTTCAGAGCCACCAGACGAGAAAAAAATCCATGACATAATCCAAGGTCTGAAAAACAAAAAACTGCAGGGGAAGATCTGATGTTGCAGAGTTGTGGAAAGAGGCAGGTAGTCAAGCAAGCAGGAACTGACAAACATACTGCAGGAAATCTGGCGAACAGAAAAAATTCCTGACGAATGGAAGAACGCACTGATACACCCATTGCACAAGAATGGTGACAAAACAGATGTGAACAATTACAGAGGAATTTCCCTGGTAGCAGTGACATATAAGATACTGTCAAAAGCTCTTCAAACAGAATTGAACCAGTAATAGACAAACAAATGGAGAATACCAAGGTGGGTTCAAAAAGGACGATCCTGTGTAGAACAGATTCTAAATCTGAAAACTGTAATACGAGACAGGGTTACAAAGAACAAAAACTATGTTATAGTTTATGTGGACTTCAAGAAAGCCTACGACTCAGTAGATAGAGTCTCATTACTGAACATTTTACAGGAATTTGTGTGACTCAAAATCGGTCAACATAATCAGGCAGACCCTCACTGGAACAAATTCAAAAGTGAAATTTATGGGAGAGATCTCAGAGGAATTTAAAATAAAAACTGGTGTCAGGCAGGGAGATGGGCTTTCCCCAATTCTTTTCAATTGCGTTTTGGAGAAGGTAATAAGAGTATGGGAAGAGAAACTCAAGGAAAGGGAATTCACCATGAGATAAGATTAGGTTCAAAGCACAAAGGGGTTGGGATAAACTGTTTGGCCTTCGCTGATGACATAGCGGTTCTTTCTGAAAGTATAGAAACCGCACTCGAACAAATCAACCTTCTGAAAGATATAGCAGGAAAAGTTGGACTTCAGATCTCTTTTGAGAAGACTAAATTCATGACCAATATTAGGGATTCACCCACAGTACTAAACACAGAGTACGGAAAAATTAACAAGGTCAATAAATTTAAATATCTAGGTGAAGTAATTCAGATTAATGGGCTTGATAAGGAAGCAAATATATCAAGAGCAAGAAAACTAGAACTAGCATACCAATTGACTAAAGATACATACAATAAGAAGAATCTATCAAGGAACTAAAATCAAACACTACAACACAGTAATCAAACCAGAAGGACTGTATGCCTCAGAATGCTTGTTCTCTATGAAAACTGGAGAAATAGAAGAGATAGAGAAAAGGGAAAGGAAAATCTTGAGAAAAATTTGGGGACCACTAAAATGGTGAGTTTAGACACCGAGGAATAAAGACCTATACAAAGAAGAAGAAATTGAAAGGATGTCAGACACGATCAGAAAGAGGAGAATCAGTTTTTTTGGACACATAATAAGAATAGATAACAATAGAATTACAAAAATAAATTTCAATCATTTTTACAAGAGTAAGAAGGGCAACCAGTGGATCCAAGGACTAAAGAAAGATATGTTTGAGATCGGAATAACAGAAGATTTAATACAAGATAGAGCAACTTTTAGGAGATTGATCCAAAATTTCTAGGGTTTCCAGGAGGAAAAGAGGAAATGTAGTAACATATGGACAGAAGAAAGGACGAAACAGCAAAGTGAGAGTATGAAGAACATTGGAAGTCAAGAAAAGAAGCATAGAAATGAACGCACGGGATTACTTTTCATGGTACTTAGATGGCCGATATCGAAGAGAAGAACTCTGACTTTGTGTTTTTCAAGTTTATGAATGATTAATATTCAAGTGCTACTAAACATGGTGTTTGTGCAGAAAATATTTATTATTTTCAACCAATAAAATTAATTGATGAAAATTATTAATAGAAACGTTTGAATACATAAATATTTTCAACTGTCCCTTATTCGATAAATGCGATATACAAACAAAATAGCGAAATAGATTCAGCCAATTGCAGGCATTATATCAAAATATTTAAAATTTTAAAAAATAAAAAAAATATTCTATGAGGAATCGCGGCGAATAGTGTATCCAGTGGGATGGATCATCTCACGGAATCTCCGTACGAGATTGGGATTCCCCTAATTTTGAATAGTAGTTTACTTTACTCAGTCAACTCGGACTTTGTGTATTCTCTGCTCAGTGTGTCACATTCTTTTTAGCGAGTTCATGCGCCACTATGCCGAAATCATAATATACGCAAAAGTTTCGGGTTTCTTAGGTTCAAGACCCATTTTAAAGTTATTGAGTGAAAGTACTGCTTGTCAAGTAGCGAAATGTAAATTATGGGGTAAGGTAAAAAAAAAATAGTTCAAGCGTGCAAGACAAGAATATACACGCAACGGCTAGAGCAAAAACACAATTTTTCATAGTTAAGGAACGTGAAAGGTGTCACACGCAGAGTTATTACACTACGAAATGAACTGCGCATATATTTCATTTTTATATCAAATACTAGCTGGTACCCACGACTTCGTTCGTGATTGTAAAGAATTCATATTGACAGCTATAGACATCTAACCACCTAGTGCACGATGGGAGACTCGATACTATTACCACACACAAGTACCAGTCTTCTGCGCTATGTAGTTCCGGCAGCAAGGTAAAATTTACGGATACACACAAGTCTTTGGATGAAACACGAAAATATTCATGATCGACCAATTTCAAACACCATATCTCACACACTCCCACAGTTACCGAATTTCGGCCAACGTTGTGATCGATGGGAGACTCTGTGTTACTACCACACACAAACGCCAGTGATCTGCGATTGATAGTTTTCACTTAAAAGTGATACACCGTGACACATGCGTCTTTGGCAGAAATATGAAATTGCCGCAGGTCGACCATTTTCATCCCCCATATCTTCCACACCCCCATAGCTACAGACATCTAACAACCATAGTGCACGACAACAGACACGATTCTACTACCACACATAAACACCAATGCTCTATGCTATGTAGTCGTGGTAGAAAAGTGAAATCTGCGGAGACACATGCCTTTCGTCGAAATACGAAAATATCCTTGGTCGGCCACTTACAACCACCATATACCACAGTACCACAGTTTCTGAAATTCGGCCGCTGTTGTGATCGAAAGGTGACTCTGTGCTACTACTACACACAAACGCCAGTTATCTGTGATCTGTAGTTTTCGCTGAAAAGTGATACACCATGACACTTTTGTCTTTGGCAGAAGTATGAAATTGCCACAGGTCGACCACTTTCAACCCCCATTTCTCCCACACCCCCATAGCTACCGACATCTAACAACCATAGTGCACTACATGAGATACGATTCTACTACCAAACACAAACACCAATGCTCTATGCTATGTAGTTGTGGCAGAAAAGTGACATATGCGGAGACAGTCGAAATACGAAAATATCCTTGGTCGGCCACTTACAACCACCATATCTACCACAGTACCACAGTTTCTGAAATTCGGCCGCTGTTGTGATCGAAAGGTGACTCTGTGCTACTACACACAAACGCCAGTTATCTGTGATCTATAGTTTTCGCTGAAAAGTGATACACCATGACACTTTTGTCTTTGGCAGAAGTATGAAATTGCCACAGGTCGACCACTTTCAACCCCCATTTCTCCCACACCCCCATAGCTACCGACATCTAACAACCATAGTGCACTACATGAGATACGATTCTACTACCAAACACAAACACCAATGCTCTATGCTATGTAGTTGTGGCAGAAAAGTGACATATGCGGAGACAGTCGAAATACGAAAATATCCTTGGTCGGCCACTTACAACCACCATATCTACCACAGTACCACAGTTTCTGAAATTCGGCCGCTGTTGTGATCGAAAGGTGACTCTGTGCTACTACTACACACAAACGCCAGTTATCTGTGATCTATAGTTTTCGCTGAAAAGTGATACACCATGACACTTTTGTCTTTGGCAGAAGTATGAAATTGCCACAGGTCGACCACTTTCAACCCCCATATCTCCCACATCCCCATAGCTACCGACATCTAACAACCATAGTGCACGACAGGAAAGACGATTCTACTACCACACACAAACACCAAAGTCTATGTTATGTAGTTGTGGCAGGAAAGAGAAGTATACGGAGATACGAATTTTTGGTCGAAATATGAAAACGCCCTGCACTGACCAACTTTAATCATTATATCTCCCACATCCCCACAGCTATCGGCATTCGGCCAACGTTGTGCACGACAGGAAACTCCATGCTACTTCCACCCACAAACATCAGTGATCTGTGCTAGGTATGAAAAGTGAAAATAGAAAAAACACGTCTATTTTTATATATATATAATATTAAATGAAATAAGTAGAGCCAGTAAAAAGTTTGAATCAAAAAATACAGATCACATCAAGTTGTGTGGCGAGTTGACCAACCTGATATTTAATTTAATTGCAATGGAGCACACACTTCGATGGCAATTTCCCTACACACTCATCTTCCCCCTTTCCTGCACCCACCTACATTTTCCATCTACAAATTTTAACTTTAAATTCTTTCAACGTTTTTGGTAATTATTCATCATTTCCCTTGTAACTTATTCCAATCCCTGACAAGAGAATCTTCCCACACCCTGAAATCGAATATCACCTTGTGCTCATGATCATCTTTTCCCTTCCATGCACTATTTTTCATACCTACACCAATATCTTTCCATGCCTCATCGCTAGTATACGCCTTGTACATTCCCACAACGCTCTTCAACCCACCTCCTGTCTTGCAATGAATCCCATTCAAGCTTTTTTATCATATCTGTTACTGATTGCATTCTGTGATAATTTCTCACCTTTTTTTGCCAACATGATTCCACTACATGCTGAAGAATCCGATATGTTTAGAAGCTGGTGAAAATGCTGAACCCCGGTAAAAACTCAATTTCCAGAAGAACATTTGGTAAATGTATTATTGATTCACATTATGGTACATAGCACCTTGGTATTGCTTGCAGTAATACCTACTACAGTACATAATCATCAGTTCCACTCTTGGATGGTTAATTTCTAACGGTTAACTTTAACTTCCGTCAAATTTGCAAAAATGCAATGCTTTAACGATTATCGAAGTTAACTTTTGGTAGCGGATTAACGATTAACTGTGCCCACCTATGATGGAGACCTATGCAGAGGTTATTGAGCTAGTATATTATAGACCATTGCTGTCGGCAGGCAAATTCAAATGTGTGGGGGGAGGGGTATTTCATGGCCCATGGTCCTGGGATTGGGCAGACTTGCATTAAGTGGAAGAATTTTGAAATCTAATTTTTGAATTTTCATTTTATTCCCCCTAATACAAAAGTGATATGACATTACGACTTGTGACCTCAATGTTTTCAAATGTTGATATTTATAGAACTAGTGTTGGATGGTTGAAGCAGACTGAAATCGGTTGGTGGAGGTCATGACCTCAGTTTGTACATAGTATTATGATTTTTTTTTCTTCTGACTTTATACCTCATCAACATTAAGGTGGGAAAGGGCCGGGAGGGAATTTGGCCATGGCCTTTCTTGAGGAACCATCCTGGCATTTGCCTCGAATGATTTGGTGAAACCATGAAAAGCCAAAATCCAGATGGCCAGTTGGGGATTTGATCCTATGTCCTTCCAATGCAAGACTAATGTTACTGCTTACCCATCACACTTAATATGTGACATACACAGTACTACCTAGCCACAAATTGAAACTTTGGCTTTATATACTTGTTGACTTTGAGGTGGAAAGAGAGGGACTGGGGGCTAGGAAAGGGGAGGAATCCAGCTATGGCCTTTTGTAGGAACCATTCCGTCATTCACCTGGAGTTATTTTGGGAAGCCATGGAAAGCCAGAAGATGGATGTTGGAAGGGGTTCAAACCCAAGTGCTTCCAAATGTGAGGCCAGAGTGTTACTACTCATCAACCACATACAGTATATTTAATTGGGGTGGATTGTATGCTCCTGTGGCAAGTTCCCTAAACATCATTTACGCACTTTTTTCTTTTATTTCCCTATCCATCTACTTTCAACTTTTGTGAATTTTTTAAAATTCTTTCATTGTTTTTGGTAAATTGTTCAACACTTTTTCTGGTAATTTATTCCGATTCCTACACCCATTACCTATAAACGTAAGTTTTTCCCAGTACTTTATGCCAAAATTTAGTGTTCATAGTCATCTTTTCCCTTACATGTGTTTCTCCTAATTCTTCTACCAATATCCTTCCAAGCCTCCTCACCAATATACATTTTGTACACTCTGAGAGCCTGTCCTCGAAGGACTCCGAATCCAGTGCTAATTGTGTTTTGCAGTAATTTCAATAGACAAATCAAAACTGACCTTCTTTGCTACCCCTCAAAATCAAGTATTTGATAAAAAAAAAATGTGGTTCCCATACTACAATATAATATTCAAGTGACAGTATAGCCAAAGTTTTGTGACCAAATCCCTTCACTTCTTTGGTACATCCCATTACATTTTACAAAATAAGGATTTTAGAGCCTGTTCCTACAACTATACATGATGGTCATACAAAACTGTATTTACTATCAAAAGCAATGACAAGATATTTATATTTCAGGTTTACAACAAGATATTCCTTCCCCACCCCATTATCATTTTAGTTTTTTATCTGTGTACTTTGTAAGCCGTGTTCTATCGGCATTCATCTCAAGCCATTTTGGCCTACCCAGCTTGATATCCTGTCCAGGTCATCCTGTATTTGTTCATTGTGATCCTGTTATAAACCATTATGTCATTTGCAAACAACCTAAGTTCTGGATTACACAACTATTCAGTAGAATAATTGACCTATGTAACACTTCCATCTCTTTTGATACTGCATTTCCTTACCTACACATTGCTTTCTAACTTTTTAAATACTACTTGGAGTTTACAGTGACATCCCATTAGTATGGATCATAAGATTCACCTTTTAAAAATAAAGGATTATCTTATGGGCAATTGGTTCTTATTTGTAATAAAAATGGTATAAGTAAACCATCTGTTCAAATATTTCCATAAGATTCAAGCTCTTAGTAGTTACATGTTTAGGGGAGGGGAAATAAAAACTTCTCTCCTTCCCATTCAAAAGGCTGAAAGATACAACAGATAAAAAGTAGTGGTAAAACAGAGATTCTTCCGATGTTTCCTCTATAAACTCTTCATTTTTACAATAAAAGAAACTATAGAATGTTGCTGGTATTTTAAATTTGGAGATGTAACTTCAAAAATAAAGGGGGATGTTTGATAAATTGTTATAAATAATCATTGTACTACAGGTCCCCTTCTTCTTACCTTTACTAATAAAAGAAATTTGTTATTTAAATAGCTGCACTCAATATTTCTCATTTTTAACTAGTGTTAAAAAAAAAAAGTTAAATTGTTTATTTCATATAGGGAAAACCAACTGCAAAATGTTATAATATTATATTCTAAAACTGATGAAGACTCTTCATTGCACTGGGAGAAATTATAATATAGCACATCCAGGTTACCAAAGTGGGCACGCAAGGTGTGCTTTGCCTGTGGCGGCAAGTGCAGGGGAGCGGCAAATCGACTGTGACTGCCCCTATAGTTGGCAACTCCATTGTCGCCACTGTGGACAGCAGCATAATCAAGATTGCACAAGGCCATCATTCAAACAGCTAGCGGCAAGCATGAACATATCACATGACACTAAGGGATATATATAGGTCTTACTGGAAACATATTCACAAAAAAAGTATTTTACTAGCTGACAACAAAGAAACATAACCAAACAAAAAACTAGAAGTGAAAGCAAATGAAGTACTAAGTAAAGTTGTAATTTGGTTCAGGATAAACACGCAGAAATTAATTATTTTTTTAAAAAAAAGTTTCTTTATGTTCAAAGGAAATTAGATGGAGATTTTAAAATGAATTACAAAGATAGTTAGATTTCAAAAATAGTATAAAATCTATTTGTATTCACACAGCTAGAAACAGAACATATCACAGTATTGCTGAAGAAAACAAAAGGGATTTGATAGCACACGAAAGAACTATCACAGCAAAGTAAAGTTAAGAACTTCTTACACAGAGAGTTCATTATTCTTACAATGAATTCTCTCATATACTTCCTTATTTTCCCTTTTTAAAATTAAAGTCTTATGAACACAATTTCACTAGGCGAAACAGAAATAATAAACATAATCCAAAGGAATTCTGGGTCATTGCTGCGTAATAAACTATATTAGAGTGTAATCCGATTTGTAGATAAAAACAAATATTAAAAGAAAAATTGAAAGATTAATTAATTAGCAACTCCTCCTACTCAATCCCAGAATTTTTACATTTCACTTCTGTGTATCTGATTTGACATAATCCAAACTGCAATTAAATTTAATGAGTAAATTTGTGTATAGATTACATTTTCCCCTATGATTATTATGCATCTTGTATCTGCTTATACTATGACATGCCCGAGGTCTTTCTTCAGCAAGGATCTGTAGAACAAATAGAAAATAAAGAAATAGAATATCCTTTCCTTAAGACCAAAACCCTGTGATTTGAGTACCTTGAGTAAGTAATTAAAAACTATGTTCTGTTTACTACCCTTTTCATGACAGTAATTTCATAAATGGTTTAGAAATGGTCCCATCCTCGAGAACAGATGGCAGGATTTTGAAATTGAGATTTATCTACATTGGTAACTTAAACTGACATATCCTGATCCCATGTACATGAAATGATTTCTGCACAATGCATGGAATACAATGGGTGTGCTTTATGTAGTAAACATGGTGGAACTTAAACAGCAAAGACAGAACATTCCTGGTTCTCAGAGTCTATAGGTTAAAGCAATAAGGTTGCAATCCATCAACTGTTAAAGATACCTTCAAATGACAGTTCTATCAGATGACAAACTAGTTAAATAGACAGTGAGACTAACTGACTGTAATGTACAGAAGTTGAGAATAAAATATTACAAGAGAGGAAAGTTGACAGCTACATTCTTAAAAATCAGAGGAAAAAAGGCAAAGGAAACTACATACATGTTTATATTGGTGTGCCTAAGTAAACAATAGGTAAAATAGAAGTCTCCATAGCAACTGGAAAGGATCTGGAGAAAAATAGATATTGACACTAGAGACAAGGAAAATTGGAACTTCAACATAATTTTAGGAGTTCATGCAGCAAGTGATGATCCTGCCAAACAAGGAGAGGAAAGTCTTACTTTTTTGATAATACAGGGTGAGAAATTATTATATTTACTAAAAGAATTGAATAGTAGAATAGAAAAGAAGAAAATGATACTAGGTAGGAAAGTAGGATAAACATATAACAAATGGCAATGACATGCAATTAATACACCAGGAGAACTACGCATAATTAATTATTATTTTGCCAACAAAGAAACACATAAAGTTGAGTGGGTACTACCAAGTAAAGGTTCGCACTTGATCATTTATTATGAACTCCAATGTTAAAAGTAAGAGTGCAATGTGGAGCAGAATGGTGATATCTTCATGAGTTATTGAAAGCTTAATGGAAGTTAACTGTGTATAAACTAAAACCATGTAAACACATAAGTTCAATAAAGAAAAATGGAAGAATGTTCTCCAAATTTAGACTAGCTAATAAATTTCAAAGAATTAAAGGAGGAAATACAAGTGCAGGTATATGTACAAACAACTAAAATCTGTGAAATTGCTGAAGAGGGATAAAGAGAAAGAAGTGATCAGCAAAAATAAAAGAACAATACTGATATACCAGAAGTTATGGTTCAACAGAATGCAAATATACTGATGACACAAGCATCCTGTCAAAAGGGTATGGTCTGTAATGCCCAAGGTGTAGACAGTATTTACCTCCACAAAGACAGCTGAGAACGACTGCCAACTGATCGGGACCTGTGGTGGATAAATAGATGCATCTGGTGCCTTTACTCACAGAGTCAGCAGTTCACATGGACTTGCAATTATAAGTGAGGCATAGTGAAAGCTGCTGGCATTTCTATAATGATGAGGGCCACTTTTACCTAAAATGAATGGAGTCCTTTAGTCAAATTGGTTCACTCTATGACAGGGCACCACAATGCTTAACTGCAGGGCAACTGATAATGCTGGCAGTACTAGGAAATCACTGTGTCCAGATTGTGAGTGATTAGTTTGAAGAGCATTCTGGACAATACCAGTTAGTGACTTGGAACTTGGATCTCCAGACATGAATTGCATGGGCTATATTTGGGATACAATCAATAGCGCAGATGTAACAGGTTCAACCATGGAATTGCAGATGACTATTGAGTCAGCATGGCTGCAGATCTCTCCTAGTGATTTGGTAGACAAAACTCCAGAAACATTGCAATCGTATATTTAATCAGGCTACAATCACTGTAAATTTTGAAAGAAATTTCAGGCCAGTAGTTTCAGAAATAAATTGGGGGGGGGGGGGGAGGGGATGAATTTCATAAATGGTGTAATAAAAAGGAAATTGTAAAAAAATTTCAAGTTGGAGGGTTGCCAGCTTTTATTTGATACCCATGAAACTTATATAAAGGAAACCTCTCTCTTCATCTCCACCTTCCTCCCCCTACTAGATTATATCACTCCCACAATTTTTCTAAATTTTATGTTATAATTATGTAGATGTTAGTAAGAACCAAATAGCAGGCAATTACAAAGTTCAAAATTAAGGGGTTTACAATTTATTCAGGAGTGATGAATGGAAGGACAAATTTGTGAATGCAGAAGGATCCTGTTTTTCCCTCCAATAGTAAAGGTACCAAACCCTCAAAATGAATAGAGGAACAAAGGGAAGAGAAATGTGAATGTGCATAAAAGTGCTCAGAGAAATGAAATCACCGAAAATAAATTTAATAAGTATAAACAAATAGTAAAGTCACTATACAACACTGAAAATATAACAAAATTTATGGGGACCACACCCTGCCTATCTAACCCATGTTAATTTAGGCAAGTATTTGACCCATTTCTGAAAAAACTATTTGATGCAGGACCTTAATATTTTTACTGTATGTTACATGATGCTAATACATTCAACTGTATTAAAATCTACTTTATCCGTGTGATAGTTTTTAAGAAATACTTTTTTAAATTTATTAACAAAATATTAAGTTTTTCTGCAGAAAATATTTTTTTGTGAACTTCCTAATGGGGGAATATTAATGAATGTAGTGCCAGAGGTGGCTTTTTATGTTATGCAGAGTCTCTGAAAATTTCATTCATTTATCTATGATAGTTTTCTGATATAATGGGGCATATGTACTGAAAATTTTAGTTTGCGGGAAATTGGCTTTAAAGAAAACAACTGCTCGCAAACGCACTCAAACAAAACTAACAGCTTGTTTCAAGGTGTGTTGTTTAAAAGTAGGAGAAACAAGATAATCCTGACAGTTGTCCTCCAAAAATAGCCAGCACACTCAGGAGTCAGAAAAAAAATCCCTACTGTGCAATATAGGGATTATAACGGTTTAAAATATATGCAGAAAAGTGGGCATCGCACCGAAATGCACATGGTAGGAAAATGCTATTTAAAAGCCCGAAAAAAAAATTTATGCAAAATCCTTTTCGGGATACTTAAAGAATACCTTTATCTATCGAAATATGATGAAAAACAAAAATCGATTTTTTTTGACCTGAATTACTGTGTGGTCCCCTTAAGAATACGATTATTACTAAAATAGATACAAACACCAAAGTAGAACTGATGACAGTAAATGAAATTAAGGAAGCACAAAACGAATCCAAAAATATAAAGCTGTCAGAGCCCAGAAACATTCTCACCAACTGATAAAATATGACTGAGGGATAGCTGCTGAAATACTTAATAAGTGTTTCTTAGAAGAGTCAAGTGTTTTACGGGGCTGGAATTTGGAATACACCATTTAAATAAATAAAAAATGTGATAAAATTAACGAAATTGTGAGTAATGCAATGGGAAAGCTGCATGGTAAAATTCTTAGTAATGACATATATACTATTATAAATCTGCAAGCAACTTTTGTTTTAGAGTTTGAAATGGTGTTACAGATAAACACACAAATAGGCGTAATCGAATTATGATGTTTCACTTACAGTAAAAATCTTTGTGTCTAATGTTGATATTAAAACCTGATGGTGATTTGTTATTAATCAAACCACACATTAAAACTTCCCTAAACAACGAAATTGTGATTTTTTAATTTTTTTTTTTTTTTTTTTTTTTTTTGTTAGCTAATTTTTCATTGTGACTATACCTCATGGGTTAGTATAATATAAATATTCAATAATCATTTCTGTGTATTAATATGAATAATTTTTTGTGTACCTTTAGTTTCTTTCACTTCATATGTTATATTGGTTAAAATGTAACAAATGAAAAACTTTTAGGCAACATTTGAAAACTGATTCTAAATTACTAAGTAAAAGGGGAGAAAGTATTTAGATGAAATTTACATTTTTTTCTCTCCGTGGTAATATCTGATAGCAGGACAGAAAGGGTAAGGCATTTCTACACAAAGCATGTTAGTGAACAGCCTTTGCATGGGGGCTTGTGCATAACAGCTTGTGCATAACAGCTTGTGCTAAACTCTGACTGTTGCTGTGGCCTAGGAATATACTGTCTTGCGGTCGCCAGTCACCTGAAAACCTCAGGAGATGAAGATAGGTTTTGAATAACATTCACTGTAGACTTTCATGTAATTTTCAAACTACATTTTCTTCAGAACTTAGTACATCATAAAGAAACCAATTTTAAAGCATCGAAAACCTTCTCCGAAATAAATGATTGCAGGTTTAAACTCTGAGACAAGCCACAAGAAACTCACGATGACCCCCTGATAAAATAAAGTTGAATTACATTGAGAACAAAGTCACTTCTCCACTAACTGTTTAAGCCGACCTAAGATGGCTGCACCGATTACTTCACTTCTGCCTAGACTTTCCTCCTCTGCTCCACATGGCGCCAAACTTGCTGATCACAGACACAATCTGGCTCTACTAAAGCTTTCAAATGTCTGCCCCCACCATAGCCTCCAGCTCTCCTTAAATAGTCGCTCCAATATCTTATGCAACTTATCCGGATATTGTGCAATGTCCAACCTTATTTTTGCTCCTCTTCTTGAAACATTCATGGCTGGTAGCTCTTGACCTAAACGTTAAAAATATTCCTTATAAAATTTTCTCTAACTTCAGCCTTTTATCCATCTCCAAAAGTATTGGTACTACAGCACTGAAATGTGTACTAAAAGTTCCAGAAGCAACTTTTCTATACAATAGTGATAATTTTATCTGCAATCTAATTTCCTTCATTTAGCTTCTTTTCTTCCCTTGAAAATCTATGTTTAAACTGCAAGACTCCTTCCCGCCATTTTCTCATAAGTATTTTGGTTTACTTTTCCTTTTCCTGGCCAAACTACTGCGTGGACCTTTACAAATCTCTCTCATTATGCATAGAAAAAAATTACTTTATTTTAAACATATTTTCCAGTCTGTACCTTGCTGAATTCCGCTGTATGCAAATTTCGTGTTTTGCTCAAAATCATTTTCCTCCAAAAAGGGTATTTACTACCTACTCAACACAGCTAGAGCTATTAGAGTGTTTCCAAATACCACCACTCCTTCAGAACTCCACAGATGGGAACTAGCCTACCAACATATCCTTGACACCAGACACACCCCAGGCCTAAACTTACGTTAAACCTGTCACTTGCTACCTTTCATTTTACTTTACTGTCAGTTACTTATATATCTATATTTCATTTTTTCATGAAAAGGAAAGGAAAATACACCCAACACTCACCAAAGTTGAAGGGAGGAGGGCAGCAATAACACAAAAATACACACAAACAATATTTCGACATGAGTCTTTATCATGTGAGAGGCGAGACATATGGCAGGGGGAAAGATGTGGTCACATCCCAAGCCGCTACATGAATGAAGCACAGGCAGAAAACACGTGATGGTGGTAGAATTGCTGGGAGGGGGGGGGGGGGGGGGGGGGGGAGGGGATGGATAAGCTTGACCAATGATAAAAGTGAAACAAAATAATCTTTGTGTAGCATAATTCAAAATAAAGGGAGATAGAAATATATACATATAAAAATACATAAAATAAATAAAAATATAATTGAATTTTTTTTGAAAAATATATGAAACTATTGTACTGGCCAGTGACGGGTGTATAGGGGTGAGGATGGAAGAAATTAACGGAAACTAAGGCCTGGGGGATGTCTAGTCTGCAGGATGTGTTGATAAGCCAATTCCCACCTGTGGAGTTCAGATTGGGAGGTAGTGTCTGGAAGTACTCTAATGGCTCTGACTGCGAAGCAGTTATTAAGGTC